>JAFEME010000498.1:0-21560 GCA_018831755.1 Niveomyces coronatus
AGATCTCTATAATATCTAATATAATATAGTATTTTATACCTTATATATAGATAGGAAGCTATATAATCTTTATTTTTACTTATCTTTAGCTATACTTTACTATACCTCCTTCTATAGTAATAAGTTAATAAGGCTTATCTATATTTTTCTAGTATAATTTAAATCTATTAATAAGATTTAATAAGATATAGTTTCCTTATACTCTACTATCTATTATTACCTAGGTTTTTTTTCCTACTATAATAATATTAATAATAAGATATTTATATCTACTAATATTTATAGTATATAGAGACTAATTAGATCTCTATTAAGAGAAAGGCCTTAGTTACTTTAATAGCTACCTTTTCCTAACTATTAATTTACCTCTTATAGTGTTTAAAAAATACTTAGTTCTTTTAAAGCATAAGAGCGTAGATAGCGTCTAGATCGCCTACCTATTATACTAATTAAATCTAGGCTAAGTAGATTACTTAATATAATACTATTTCTACTATCCTTATATTATAAGGTTATAGCTTAGATAGTATATATATTATTATCCTTAGTATAATATTTATTTTTAGACTTCTATAGTATAAGTTAATTCTTATTATATTTCTAGATTATCTAGTATTATAGATCTATTTCTAGGAATAGGCTATATCTCTATTCTAGTATAAACTTTAGAAACTACTTATATTCTAATTTCTTCTATAGGTATTATCTATAATTATTATATAAGTATAAAGCCTATAAGATCCTAGCGTAGTCTTAATGTTAGGTGCTAAGTGCTAGGTGTTATACACTAAGGAGATAAAGTTATAGATTAGGGTGTGCTTCTACTTTATATAGTCTTATAATTAGGGCGTAAGGGTCTATAATATCTATTTACTTAATTATAACTCTAATAGGTTCTAGGTTCCCTTTTATAGTTAATAGTGTACTAATTAGATAATATTCTAGTAGCTTAGATCCTTATAGGAGTAGAATATAATTATAGGTGTTAAATAAATTAATTAATCTAATATCTAGTAGTTAAGTTCTATATTCCTAATCTTTATTCTTAATATAGACTATATTAGATTCTTTCTCTAAGAAATAATTTCTTTCTAGTTTAGAAAAGTAGTCTTTACTATTAGTTATACTAATATTTCTAGTTAGTAGTTTATCTCTATTAGTAGCTTAAAGTTTCTATTCTTTAGATATAGGCTTCTATTATTTCTTTTAGTATTAGTTTATAAAGTGCCTTATTTTTATATAGTTATAGCACTTTCCCTTTTCTTTATATATAGCGTTAAGTTCTATAGGTCCTAGGTAAGTTCTATACGCTATAGATCCTCCTTATTATTTACTAATATTAGGTTAATTACGCTTAAATCTATAAAACCTATTTTATTTTCTACTATATTTAAGTTATTAGGCATAGTTCTAATTATCGACCTTAATAGCGTTTATAATAAATACTTTAATAGTTCTAGATTAATCTTACTTTAAGATTTTATTATTTATATCTTTATATAATCTATTATAGAATAGTTCTATTTAGCTATTATTATTTTATTTAAGTTTAGTAGCAATGTACTAGAATTCTTATATATAGTACTAAGTAGATCTAGTTTATTTAAGTGACTTAAGTTTATAAGTTATAGTATATAATTTATCTAGCTCGCTAAAGGTATTCTTAAGGAGCTATTTAAACTTCTTATAGTCCTTAAAAGCTTTATTAGTTTCTATTTTCTAATTTATAGGACTATTATTAAGATAGTCTCTAAGGGTTAGCTGTTACTATTCTAATACCTTACCTATTAGAAGGTTTCTAATATAAAGAATTTAATTTTTAGCTATATTAAGACTATTATTAACCTTAAGGTAGGCTTTAGCTTAGGTTAAGAAGGTTCTAATATTGCCTTTAGTTCTATAATAGCTCTCTAGCTTAGGGAACTTAGGTCGGCTATAGTTATTCTTTCTTTTATTAGTTTTAAGTTTCTCTAGTTATTTTATAAGATATTCTATTTATTATTTTATTTCCTTAATAGTTTTAGCTTATACTATAATAACTTAGGCTAGGGTAGTAGTATTACTATTTATAGTAGACACTATAAAGGTTAGTACTACTTAAGGTTTTAAGTAACTTACTAAATAGGACTAATTAAAATATAATAGTAGCTTATTCTAAATTATAGAAAGGTCTATTTCTTAGGAAGTAAGTTAGGTAAATATAAGTAGGCTTAATACTTAATAAGTTAGTTTATTATAGTATATAGTAAGTACTATTAGGAAGTTATTCCTAATAGTAAGACTATTACTTAGATTAATTAGTAGAGATCTAGGCTACCTAGCTACTAGAATTTCTATTCTTTATATACTTATTTATCTCTCTATT
Organism: Niveomyces coronatus; assembly: GCA_018831755.1. Lineage (NCBI taxonomy): Eukaryota > Fungi > Ascomycota > Sordariomycetes > Hypocreales > Cordycipitaceae > Niveomyces > Niveomyces coronatus. Next base: position 2,366 of record JAFEME010000498.1, read on the forward strand.
ATAATTTAGAATTACCTTACTTACTAGTAATTATAGTAAGCGGCGCTTACTATGCTTATGTGTGATTCTTATAAGTGCGTTACGTAACCCTTAGGTCGCGTTGCTGCCTATTATTTACTTAGCTGCTTCCTTAGGCCGCTTAGTAACGCTGCCTTCTATTGTTTATAATACTAGATTATAAAGATATCTTTACTACTATAGCTAGACCTAAATCTATAAAGATTTTCTTAATACTAGCTATATATAATAACTGGTTTATTAGGCAATTTAATGTTAAGTTAGCCTTTACACACGCTAAAATAGACTTAGAAGTCTATATAAGCCTTCCTAGGGGATATAAAGACTATATACTAGAAAAACTAGCTAAAAAGTTAGGAATACCCTTAGATAGAGTAAAAAGCAGGGCCTATATAGCTAAGCTAGAAAAGGCACTATATAGTCTAAAACAAAGCCCTAGACTATAGTATTTATACCTATCTAATAAGCTAGAAAGCTTAGGGTTTAAGTCTATACCTATAGACGAGGGGATAGTTATATATAATAGGCTAAAAATAGCCTTAATGCTATATATTGACGATATAATATTTATAGGCCCTAATAAAAAAAGCCTATAAAAAGAGGTCATTATACCCCTGAATAAAGATATATTAGTCTAAGACCTAAGGGAAGCTAAAGACTTTCTAAGAATAAATATAACTATAAATAGAAATGAAAAATTCCTATATATTTCCTAGTAAAAATACCTTTATAATAAAATAAAGGAATATAATAAATAAGCTATAGAGACTACTAATACTTTACTATTAATAGGTATTAAGCTTAAGAAGTCATCTATAGAGGCTTCTAAAAAGGATATATTAAGATATTAATAAGAGATCGGCTCTTTATTATATCTAGCCTTAAAAAAAAGACTAGACATAGCTTATACTATTCTAACCTATATTCGATTTACTTTTAAGCCTAATAAGTCCTATTTTTCGGCCCTAGAGACTATATAGAAATACTTAAATAAGTATCCAAACTTAGTTCTATACTATAACTATAATTTCCCTATTAAATATAACTTTATAAAGGGATATACTAATATTAGTTAGGCTATAGATTCTAATAATTAAACATTAATAATAGACTATAGTTTTTATATTTATAATAACCTAATTAGCTAGTCTTCTATAAAGTAAAAATCAATAGCTTTAAGCTTATGTAAAGCCGAGTATATAGCCCTAAAAGAGGGTACTAAAGAAGCTATTTATTTATAAAACCTATTTAGGTTTATAACTAAAGGCCTAGGAGTCACTACTTCTAATATAACTCCTCTTATACTTATAGATAATTAGGTAGCTATTAAATTAATAGAAATTTAGGAATTTTATAAAAGGTCTAAATATATAGACCTAGCCTACTATAATATATAAAGTAATATAAAAGATAGTTTAATTAGGCTATTTTATATTAAAAGTAAAGATAACTATACTAATATTTATACTAAGCCTCTAGGCTAGGTTAAATATAATATACTCTTACCTAGCTTCTTACTAGGCAAGGTCCTTAGACCTAAAGAAACATAATAGGTTTATAACTTTTTAATATCTTTAAGAGTATTTTTCCTATAATAATTAGGATTTTTATAGCCTAAAAAATAGGTTTTTTACCTAGTATAATAACTACAAAGGTTCTAGCTAAAAAGGCATGTTTACCTACTATAAATATAAAAGATTTTATAACTATAAAAGTTTTATTTTCTCTATAGGGTTTTTACTAGTAAAAAACAGCTTTTTCCCTAAGAAAATAGGTTTTCGCTTAAAAATAGCGTTTTTCCTATAAACGACTTTATAGCTAAAATAGCTTAAGTCGCTATATACTAGGTTTTTAGGCTATAACCTATTTTATCCTAGGTAAGCGCTAAAGAGATAGATTATAGCTATAGAAAAGTATAAACTAATACTCTTTAATAGGGGCTATAAAAAAAGCAATTATATTATAATATAAAAATAGTCTTAGTCTTTAACTAAGCCTTAACAATTTAATTCTTAGGCAAAAAATCTAATTCTAATACTATTAGATTGCTCTAACTCTAAGCTATCTAATAGTATATAAACTACCTAATTTAGTTTAGCAGTTCCTAAGCTATTATAGAGTGTTAAGGTAGTATATATAGAGAAGCCGCTTAGGCCTTCCTAGCCTCCCTAGCAGCCTTAGGAACCACCCTAGCCTATATATAATAGGCTATATAATATAAAAAGTAAGGAAAAGTAGATTAGCTACTTAAATATATAAAGACTAGCTATTTCCCCTTACTATAGTAATAATAAATAAGTATTCTTCTTTCTTTTATCTATACTTCTTACTTACTTAATTCCCTTAATTCTCTTAACTTCCTACCTTTAACCTACCTCCCTCTATAGTAGGTACTTCCTTATATACCTATGCTACTATACTTCCCTATATATTTTTAGTACTACTATTAACTATTAAAGTTATACCTTAATAAGAGTTATTCTATTTACCTTTATTATTATCTTTATTACTATTATTATTACTACTTATATTATCTAATTTAAAAAGGTTATTATTATTATAATTATTATTAGAAAGATATTTAATTTTATTATCTTTATCTTTACTATTAAGAAGTCTATATAAGCTAGTGTTATTTTTACTAGGGGTAGCTAGATCTTAGTTAGCTACTATACTAGTAGTAGTATTATTATAAAAGAAATAATTATATTATAATATAAACATAATCTTAGTCTTTAATAAAGCCGTTATAACTTAATTTTAAAATATATAATCTAAATTTAGTACTATTGGAATGTTTTATTTCTAAGCTATTTAATAGTTGTTTAATTATTTAATTTAGACTAGCGGTTCCTAAGTTATTATAGAGTGTTAAGGTAGCGTGTCTAAAGCAGCTATATAGGCCTCCCTAGCCTTCTTAATAGCCTCTCTAGCTTATATATAATAGGCTATATAATATAAAAAGTAAGGAAATATAGATTAGTATTATAAATAACACTATATAGGGCTAGTCTATAGTAGTCGCACTATAAAGCTATAGTCCTAGTATAATACTAGGAAAAAAATTATATAATAGATTATTAGATTATTAAGATAATCTAGCAATAAAGAATTATTATAGAATATAAATAATTTAAATAATTTAAGGAATAGTAGAGAATTAGATAAGTGTTAGGAGTATATAGGAGCTTATTAGCGACTATAGCGTATTGCTATAGTCGGAACCTTTTAGTGTAGTAGAATAGGCCCTATAGGTATATAATAATAAGTATATAAAGTGTAAAGATTCTAATAGCGAGGTAGCCTAGATCTCTACTAATTAATCTAAGTAATAGTTTTATTATTAGGAATAACTTCTTAATAGTACTTACTATATACTATAATAAACTAACTTATTAAGTGTCAAGCCTATTTATATTTACCTAACTTACTTTATAAAAAAATAGACCTTTCTATAACTTAGAATAAGCTACTATTATAAATAACCCCCTAATAGTACTTACTATATACTATAATAAACCAACTCTTTAAGTATTAAGCCTACTTATATTTACTTAACTTATTTTCTAAGAAATAGACTTTTTTATAACTTAGAATAAGCTACTATTATAATTTATTACTTAAATATATAAAAAATAGCTATTTTCCTTTACTATAGCTATAATAAATAAGTATTGTTTCTCTTTTTATCTATACTTCTTATTTATTTAATTTTCTTAATTCCTTTAATTCTTTTTTTATCTATACTTCTTATTTATTTAATTCTCTTAATTTCTTTAATTCTCTTTACCTCTCTTAACTACTTTACCTTTAATCTTTCTCCCTCTATAGTAGGTATATCCTTATATATCTATGCTACTATACTTTCCTATATACTTTTAGTACTACTATTAACTACTAAAGTTATATTTTTATAATTTTATAGTTATATTTATTATTTTATAGGCTTTTATTATTTTTTTATTATTAGTATCTATAAGTAGCAATATTTCTTTTACTTTTTATTTTATTAGTTCTAGTAATAGGATTACCTAGTTAAGCTATTTTATAGCTTAGTTTTATTTATTAGATAAATTAACTCATTTTATTTTTATTATTTTCTTTTCTTTATTTTAAGTTCTTATATTATTTTTAATTATAAAATTAAATTTTATAATAAGTTTAAGATTTTATAATATAAATATTACTATTTATTAGTTTAAAAAAGCACTTATTATATATTATAATAGATACTATTTCTAATATTATATTAGCTTAAATAAATAGCATATAAAAGACTTTAGAAAAAAGATAAGAATTTATAATCTTTTATTTCTAACCTAACTATAGTTACTTTAGATATAATATTATCTTACTAGTTATTTATTAAGCTAAGAGTAGAGGCTTATTTAATATTATAAAGGAAGCAATTATATTATAATATAAAAATAATCTTAGTCTTTAACTAAGCCTTAATAACTTAATTCTTAAGTATATAACCTGATTTTAGTATTATTAGAATACGCTAATTCCAAGCTATTTAATAGTATATAAATTACTTAATTTAGAGTAGCGGTTCTAAGTTATTATAGAGTGTTAAGATAGTATATATAAGGAAGCTACTTAGACCTCCCTAGCCTCCCTAGCAGCCCTAGGAACCACCCTAGCTTATATATAATAGTCTATATAATATAAAAAGTAAGGAAAAATAGATTAGCTACTTAAATATATAAAGACTAGCTATTTCCCTTTACTAAAGTAATAATTATTAAGCATTCTTTTTTCTTATATCTATACTTCTTACTTACTTAATTCTCTTAATTCCCTTAATTCTCTTAACTTCCTACCTTTAACCTTCCTCCCTCTATAGTAGATACTTCCTTATATACCTATGCTACTATACTTCCCTATATACCTGTAGTACTACTATTAACTATTAAAGTTATATATCTTAATAAATATTAATTTAAATAAGTATATAGTTTTTTTTAATAATCCTATTAAGAGAAATAAAGGCCCTAATAAGTGCCTAACACTTTTAAAGGCACTAACTTAACTCTAACCTTATAATATTTATAGAAAAGAACGTTTTCCTTTAGGCGCCTTAGTTTTTTCTTTTTTAAATATTTTTTAGCAGTTCTTAATAGACTTATAGTCTAAGTAGTATATTATTCTATTTCTAGTATAATATAATTATATTAAATCTAATTATAATCTAATTCGGAACTAAAAGTTCTAGGTTTTTATGTATTATTTAGGTATTTTTCTATATAAGTTATAATTAAAAACATATTATTTAAACTAATATTCTTTAAAATATATAATATTAACTAAAAAAAATAAATTTTTATCTTTATTTAAAATTTATACTTAACTAAAATATAGGAATATAGTTTTAGTATAATATAGATAAGATATTAATAAGTAGATTAACTACCATAGCATAAATAGCTCAGGAAAATAATCGCTAGAAATGCCGGTGCTTTAGTGGGAGATTGGCCTCTGATTGGAGTTACCTATTGACCCACTATAGGTTTGCTTGACACATCAGGCCATAGTTGTATCGACTGATTAATCCGAGCAATTCGCATACCATACTCTGCGCAGTTCTCGCTATCTCAGACGGTATGAAAGCTTCGGTAAAATATACCTCTTAACGCGGGCTCGCTTTCGTTCTCTGTTTTCTCGCGCAGATCAAGTGCGAGTACGTCACCATGAATACGGTATGGCATGGCGATTTTCAGACTGAATGTGTATGTATGACTAACTTGCGTCAAGGTGCGATCATTCTGGTACGAGCTTATGTGAGCCTTCTTCGGGAGTCCATAGATTGACAGATTAATTATAATTAAAGGCTCGGTTGGGGGGCAGTTTGCCTCGGTATGATTTCTCGACTTTCTAACTGAATCGATCGCGTCTTGTACGCCGACTACTAACACGCTACCAATAAGCCGGCGGTGGCGCCTACTATTTTGCCAAACGCGAAATCAACGCTGACCGGAAGGCCAAGCTTGAGGCGTATCATAAGAAACGAGGCGACATTCGCGCAATGGAAACGAGTAGTTTCCAGACCTCAAACCGTCACACGGATAGCTGGAAGCCGTATGAAGTAGGCTCTTTCAGCGCGGATCCCACTAGTTCGCCCTCCGCAGAGCAAGACCATGGTCACGGGTTGCACAATGAGGGAAAGGATGAGCCCAATAGTCCGTACGAAAGTCGAGTTGGCTATCGGAGTCACAAGGGTGACAGGTTTTCATGACTGGACTGGCAAAGAGAAGCTGGATTGGACAATAATCGGACTTCTCATCGAATTCTACGATGGACGATTCTAGCCCTCTAGTTGTGGCCAGCTGTGTACGCTCGTAATTTTTGAAGGATCATAGATCTTGCAGATAAGGTAATAAATCAGACATGCCTCTAGAGCTTCGCAACGTAGAATAGACAGTGAGAAAAATTTGGTGCTTCTAACGCCTGGACGCTGTACATTCGCATCATGCCGAAGCTTTTCCGCGATAACCGAGACTTTTCCGATCCGTGGTCTAATGTGCAATAGTGTCCCAGTACTTGGGACGTGCAAGATGTTCAACCACGGCGTATTTGACCTGTTTCTGCACTGCGATTCCGCAACTATGACCTCACCGGAGATCACCATCTCAAAGGCTGCTTTTTCTGCTTCTCTTTTCAAATGCGATCCAAACTCTTTGAGCCGCCAAGATGTTGACATCATCTTTTCGTTGCTTGACACCACCGTAGCTCAGTGCTCGCGACAAAATGTTCAGGTTGGGTCATCACTACTCCTCATTCCTATTCCTTGGGCAGACCTTGCACAGTCAAATCCGCCTGATTCTACCAAACTCTCTCAAATCGAGGTCTACATGACGCTTACTCTGCATTGTCTCACATCCTCCAGGCCTGCAAAAATTGGATCCTGACCCATCTTGTATCATCGAGCATTCGTTGCGGCAATCTCGCCAAATACCTGATTGCATTATCCAGGAGCTACTCGAACGACTACCCTACGCGCCCCAGCATCAAACGTAAACGTCTACACATACTATTTATCCTGAATGATGTGCTTCACCACTCCGTGATTGGGACGAGGACTCGCACCTGCGCTGACGCCTGGGCCCCGCACATTTTGGTACTCGTCGCCGCCGCTGCCTCTTTCGATAGATGTCCGAAACATAAAGCCAAGCTAGAGGCACTTGTGTCTCTCTGGACTGAAAAAAACTTCTTTGCCTCGGAAACGGTTGATCAACTCCGTGATACTGTAGCAACACACGGCGACACGAGCGCGCTAGAGTCTAGTGTCGGCAATATTACGAACTTGGCGACCAAAACCACCCACGATACGCCCTATACCTTACCCTCATGCCATGGCGATGACTCTATACCGTGGTACGACCTCCCGGCCGGGACGTGGCTTCCCCATCTTACGCCAAACTCATCACGGCCGATGGTATCTAGTCTCGTTCGCCCCATCGAACTGCCTTCCGGTCCAGCAGATACGAGCCTCATCATAGCAGTCAAGAAGGTCATTCAGAACGCGGCATCTATCTTCGGAGATGGCTGCACGCGCAGCGACCGGTCTCTGGATAAGATCAACGAGCTGGGGGAGCGTCTTACACCGGAAGGTGTTACCGGTGGCGGTGATACTTATTACGGATGGACAGTCACATTCTGCGAGAACATGAAGGTACGGTGGCGAACGCGGAAACGACGAAACAGCCTTGCCTCAAGTTGTTGTTCGCTTTCGCGCTCCTCTTCAACTCAATCTCGATCAATGTCTCGCAAACGTCGCAGCGAGAGCACCTCCCCGACACGTAAACGCGCTAAGCAATATTCTTCAAATCCGCGTAGTTGCAGTCGCAGTCGCAGTCAGACTCCACCGCGACGACGGGATCAGAGTGGTAGTACGGGTTGGAATACTCTCGACGGATTTCAAACTGAACCAAGGCTACAGCCGTTGCCATTATGGCCAAGTAGTTCTATTGCATCATTCGATGGTGGTCGTATCTCTCCAAATATGCTGATCCCGCCTCCTCCAGGCCTTCAAGGACAGTGGCCTCCACCCCCTCCGCCACTATTACCACCACCCTCAGGAGACATGCCGGTAAATTGGGCCCTTGATCTTGCTTCCATGAGTCAAATGATGGCTGGTTGGTCGAGTAATCGGAACGGCTTTGATCAACCCTTGACTCCACCCCCACCACTAACGTCCTCTTCCACACAACATGGGATAATCGCCCGTCAACATCAGCAACACAATGTGGGCAATTTTCGAGGCCATGACGGAGTCTCGCGCCCTGACGGCCGCGAAGGCTACAGCAAAAATAACACTAGCCACCACTAATACAATCTCAGCGAGATGTGAAGACAAGCCGGGAGCGGACGTGACTCCGGCGTCTTGGGATGGAGATACGTAAAGCAATATAAAATATAGCTGTGACCACCAATGCTCGGAACTCGTGATGGCAATCTAGGAAATGCGACGGGTGATGTATTGTCCGATCTTATATACTTGAATCGCCTTCGGTGTAAGCATGTACAATGTAATGCAGAAACGAACTGTGAGCGAGTTCCAGACTAGGTACTGCAAAGCTTCTTGATTACCACCATTTAATAGGTATAAAACATAATCCAGGATTGAAGACCGACAATCACGCAGATACGGCGACCGATGATAGGGTAGTTTTCGACTGGTAGCCTTAGGAACGTAAAATGCGAATCATGTGCTAGGTTTCCTATTACTGACACGGTAGTCCAGAGGCAATACGCAGTGGTTCAACATGTTCTGAAAGAGACGCGCACCAAAGAAGCTTCAACCCACATCTAAGCCCGTAATAGCTCTGATGAACACTCCACATATATCTCGTACCGCTTTCGTCCTGTAGGCAAGTGAACAAAATTACATTGACGAGAAAAGACACGCAAGGTTCTCAAGATCAATTTAATGGCATAGGCAGCTCCCAGTGAAGAGCCGCGGCATGCAAAACACGGCGACAGAACATATCAGAAACCCGACGGTTCTGGCATGGACTTACAGCTGCCACATTATAACTAGCGCATAACCACAGCCGACCCCCACGGAAAGAACACAAACTATAAGATAGGATGAAAAAAGTGCTGTCTCCTTCGTCTTTCGAGAAAGGCTTTGGCCTGAAACCAACTAGCAGATAGTCCTATTACAGAAGCCCTATGGATCATACTCTTTGCGACTTCAGCAACTCTTACCGAGTGTGTGTTGAGTCGGAGGAGCCGTGTCGTTCATGAGTGCCTGGTCGATGGCCAGATTGATCTTGTAGCATTAATCCGTCTAGTCGCTTTTGATTGTCTTCGTGTGCAGGGTCTCCCTCGTCCAAACGGGGCATGGCTGAGATTTGTATCCTTGCAAGAGGCTCGTCAGAGTCGATCATCATAGAATTACGTCGAGACTCTGCCTGTTCACTGAGCGCTGCCCATTTGCGCTCTCGCACAGACTCGCGCTCGGCAGCACTATTTTGATGTTCAGTATACTCGTGCGAACAATCGTCAAAAAGCTGCGGATTGATTTCCATAAACAGCTTCATGGCGTTGTATACCATGCCGTGGATGGTTCTTCAAGCAGATTAGCTTTGATTATTCCTGTTCATGGCGAGACAATATATTACCTGTTCCAGTGACCCTTGGAATTCTCATAGAGCGGTGCAAACATGATAGGTAGAATGATTTCAACGTTGTCACTGACCAAGTTACAGAAGTACTCATTGTTCCAAAAGTATAGAGCACGTTCAGCGACTTGGAAGTGTGGGCTGGCGACCGACTTTGCTAGCTGGTGAAATAGAGGTTCTTGGACTTTGGCGAACTCTGCGGGATCCATAACTTCGAAAATATCCTCAACCTCGTTAAGGAACATGACTTCCTTGGTACTATTTACTTTGGGCCAATAGCGGAGAAGTCCCAGAACAACCTGCCGACGTCAGTGCAAGCCCGCTGAAGAGCCCATTTGCTGAGGATAACGTACATCTTCTGTCAGCGATGCGTCCTTTTCGAGGAACTGGACAATACAATATGCCAGTTGGGGGTGGTACATGCTGAGGCTTCTGGGCTTGTGCAAAGGGAGAAGAACCCGAGTTAAGAAGATCTTGTGTTCCTCTTTCAGAGGTAACGCGAAGCCATTGATAATCGAACCAAGAATTTCCAGAAGTTCAGCGATGCCGTTGAACCGCTCAGTTTCGTATGTGAACTGGAAAAATACGTTGTTGATGGATCGGCGAATGAATGAGCGAAGGTTCAGAAATTTCCCATAAATACGATGAAGGGTAGTCTTGAGAAAGTCGCGTTCGCGGGGATCTTCGGAGTCAAAGAGATCTAGTAGTTGAAGAACGAAGCTGTGATCAATATAAGCCTTAGCAATGTTTGTGTTGAAATCTTGGCTTTCTATAAAGCGCAGAAAAAACTCGTAGACAACCTGGATATGAGGCCAAGCTACTTCAAGTACAGGTTCATCTTCTTCAGGGTCGAAAGGCTCGCCCTGAGGATTCATGGGTGGTGGAATTGGTCGGAAGAGATTTTTGCTAAACATGTCCACTACTTTGGGGTACATCGGTTCCGTGATGACTTGTCTGTTGTTAGCGACATAGTCAAGAAGTTCGTGCAAAGCTAGCCGTTTGATCTCTTTGGCCTTCATATCCCCGCTGGCATCATTGAAGTCGAAGATGACGTTGCATTGTTCAATCTTCTGCATGAAGAGCTCCTGGCGCCTGTTAGGGGGAACTTCGTGAAAGCCTGGAAGCTTGTCGAGATCTCTGTTTGTGGAAATATCGAATCGAGACGAGTGCTGACGTTTAGGGGTTCGAAGTCCTTCGGGAATTGCATCACGGTTATCTATTCCGCGGTGAATCATCAGAGACTTCTGGCCGGGTTTAGGGGGAGCCAAATCGTGAGGCATCGTCTCAGCAGCTCCAGGAGGAGGAACATGCTGGCCCAATAAAAATTTGTTAGACTCTACACCTTCGCTGTTCGAGGCCAATCTGGGGTAGGCATATGCGCAGAGACTTACGCCGGGAGTCGGGCTAATGACCACAGTAGGAGGCGCCCTAGATCCGCCGTTGGGGCTAGAATTTGAGCCAAATCTGTCTGCGGTCGTGCTCTGATTTAGAGAGTCAACCGAATTCGGAGGTAAAGGCTTATTTCTTATATCATTGACGGCCGTAGATGATGACGTCGGTGTCAATACGGGCGATTGGGTGGACGTATCTCTTGATGAAGGAGACGCGGTGCCATCCTTAGCATCTTTGTTTTTCTTCGATGCCTTGGCGGCGTCCTTGCCTCTCGACAGCTGTAAAAAGCTTAGTGACACAGAACGTTATTTAACTGAATAGTTGCATGACAGAAAACGTACAACTTTTTGGCTGAAGCGCTTCATCCTATCGTGAATATGCTCGCCCATAAATCATCGATCAATTCTGCGAGTGCAGCGCAGCGTCGTGGCTACGGCGGGGTAGGACAGCCACGCGCTGTTTAGCAGGCAGGGCGGCTGCCGGCTGTGCCAGCAATGATGAAAGACGCGTTGATGCCCAAGCCGGAGAAACAATATTCAGATCGGCTCCTTAAACTCAAGAGTCCGAGTCCAGATATCCGTTCTTGCTGGCAAAGTGATGGAGCCGGTGGGCACGACGCGACGACAACACTAAGGTAAGGGGGCGAGGGCGTCGACGGACCAATCAACAGCTCGGCCGCGCGACAAAGTCGAGACGTCACCACAGAATCGAATCAAAGACAGACGTAGCGTCATAAGTTGTAAATTGAGAAATTGCGGTTTTTTCGAGCCTGTTGGAGAGTTGAGATGAACGTGAATGGCGCAGCATCCGGGACGCGGAAGACAGCGGCATAGGAGCTACTGTTGCGGACGATTCGTGATAGCTTAATACTTGGCCAGTGTCTGCCGTAGGTGTTATGGTAGGCAGAGCTACAGCAGGAGAGTGGGTTGAATCAGGTACTAGCCTATCGTGCAATGGTCATACGAAAATGCGGCTTCTGTACGGCTTTTACTATGGCTAAGTCGGCAGATATTTAGAAGTGATCTATATTAGCATTAGATGTGTCTATAGAAGTTACTACTAAGCTATAATATAGATTTATAAGTTTTAAATTTATATTTAGAACCTATTTTTAAAAGGCTATTATAATTTATAATAATAAAAAATGTTTAAAGTTTTAATAGAATAATTATTAATTAAGACTTATTTTATATTTAATAGACCTATATAATAGAACTAAAAGATTATAATTCTTATAATAGAAATTAAAATAAATCAATATACTACTTAGACTATAAGTCTATTAAAAACTATTAAAGAGATATTAAGGAGAGGAAAAACTAAGGCGCCTAACGGAAAACTTTGTTTTCTAAGAATATTATAAGATAAAGTTTAAGTTAGTGCCTCTAAGAAGTTAATATATATACGCGCTTAAGGGGAGTAGGCTCTAAGTAATAAAGAGTTAAAGAGGGGAGGGTAAATAAAGGATAGAGTAAAGAGAGATAATAAAAAAAATAAAGTATTAAAATAAAAATAGTTAATAATAAAAGACTAAGTTATAATTAAGTTATAAGTAAGTTAGAAAAAGTTATATTCTATATAGTAAATAGAATATATAAAATAAAAAAGGTATAAAATTAGCTAAAGATATAAAAAATTTTATTAAGTGTTTATATTATTATTATTAGTTATTATAAAGTAGTTATTGAATTAGTATTAGGCATCTCTTAGGGCCCTTAGTTCTCTTAATAATAATATTTATTAAGGTATATAACTTTAATAGTTAATAGTAGTACTAAAGGTATATAGAGAAGTATAATAACATAGGTATATAAGGATATACTTATTATAGAGGGAGGAAGGTTAAAGGTAGGAAGTTAAGAGAATTAAAGGAATTAAAAGAATTAAGTAAGTAAGAAGTATAGATAAAAAAAGAAAGAATACTTAATTATTATTACTATAGTAAGGGGAAATAGCTAGTCTTTATATATTTAAGTAGCTAATCTATTTTTCTTTACTTTTTATATTATATAGCCTACTATATATAAGCTAGGGTGGCTACTATAGAGGCTAGGGACGCTTATATAGCTTCTCTATATATACTACCTTAACACTTTATTATAACTTAGGAACTACTACTCTAAATTAAGTAATTAATATACTATTAGGTAGCTTAAAATTAAAGCATTCTAATAATACTAAGATTAGGTTATATATTTAAGAATTAACTTATTAAGGATTAGTTAAAGACTAAGACTATTTTTATATTATAATATAATTACTTCTTTTATAATATTAAAAGAAACTATATACTTATTTTAACTAGTAATAGATAAGCTTCTACTCTTAGCTAAGTAAATAACTAGTAGAATAATATTATATCTAAAATAACTATAGTTAGGTTAGAAATAAAAGGTTATAAAGTTTTAACTCTCCTCTAAAGTTCTTTATAGACTATTTCTTCTAACTAGTAGGACATTAGAAATAAAACCTATTATAATATATAATAATTGCCCCCCCTTTAAACTAAAAAATGGTAATATCTATATTATAAAACCTTAAATATATAGTAAAAACTAGCCTTATATCTAAAAATTATGTAGGAATAATAAAATTAAGGTAAAAGAAAAATATAAGTAAAATAAGTAAAACTAACTAATGAAAATAAGCTATAGTATAGTAGACTTTAGTAATCTTGGCGCTAGAATTAATAAAATAAAAATTAAAATAGCTAGTTCTTTTTAAATAGAAAATAAAAAGGAAATAATAATCTTAGGCTATAAAAAGGTAGGTATAATTATAGAATAGAAGATATTAGATATTAAATAGGTTACTTTTTAAAGAAGTAGTATAATAATAGCTTATTCTAAATTATAGAAAGGTCTATTTCTTAGAAAGTAAGTTAGATAAATATAAGTAGGCTTAATATTTAAAGATTCGGTTTATTATAGTATATAGTAAGTACTATTAAGAAGTTATTCTTAATAGTAAAACTATTACTTAGATTAATTAGTAAAGATCTAGACTACCTAGCTATAGGAATTCTTATTCCTTATATACTTATCTATCCTTCTACTATAATTTAGGATCACCTAACTTACTAGTAATTATAGTAAGCACTACTTATTATACTTATATATAATCCTTATAAGTATACTATATAACCCTTAGGTTATATTACTATTTATTACTTACTTAGCCGCTTTCTTAGGCCACTTAGTAACACTATTTTTTTTATTATTTATAATATAATACTTCTTCTTTATTAGTCTTATCCTTAAGACCTTATTATTTTTTATAGGTCCTACTTTTAATTTCTCTTTCCTATATTATTCTTTCTAATAGTATATCTAGATTTATATAGAAACTATATAGTTATACTTCTTCTAGTTATAATATAACTTTAAAGTGTCTTTATTTTACTTAATATATTAAACTTTATAGTACTAATTCTCTTAATAAGATTATGCTTTATATACTATACTACTATAAATATATTTACTATATTATAATTAGTAAATCTACTAGTTATTATTATAAGTACGCCCTTATAGGCCGCCTTTATAATAGTATATTTATTAGTTCTTCCTTAGAGCGCGCCTCTACTACTCTAGATAAGGTTAAAAGCTAAGAGCGTTAGGCTAAAAGTGCCTTAGCTTAGGCCTAGGAGAAGGCTCTTTAGGCTTACTATAATACTATAAAAGCTTTAAGTTATCTTACTTATTTTTATGAATAAAAAAGCTCTTTTATTCTAAGGAAAAAGAGCTTTTTAAGTATAATATATTAGAGTTAGATTAAAAGAATAGTCTAAAGGATTATTCTATTTCTAACCTACTTATCTTTAAATCTAAAGTAGTAGTAAATATTTAAAAGGCTAGGGCCTTTAATATAGTAGACTAGAGATAGATTTTATTTAGTAGAACTACTTAATTATTACTAGGTAGTTTTTAAGGTTTCTAATTAGTTCTTATATATATTCTAAGTTTAGGTACCTTTTCTATTTAATAAGATAATAATGATTTTTATCATCTTCTTATGTCTTAAGAATCTTTTTTATTTTATACTTATTTATATTTTCTACTATAATTTTTATAGTAATTATAGTACTATCTAGTGCTTTCTCTAGTAGTAAAATATAAAATATAGGATATATTTTTATTCTTTTTAATAGTAATAGTTTATAGTTAGTATTTAATAGTTTTTATTTAATAATAAATAGTCCTATTTTCTTTTAGTTAAGTTTAGTACTAGGTTGTTTTATTTTAATATTTATATAGATAAGGTATACTTTATGCCCCTCCTCTAGGATTAGCACTAATAATCTCTTTTTATCTATATAATGCTTTATTTAATTCTATAGGAAAATCTATTCTTTTTATAAATGTTTTTATATATTTATAATAGTTACTATATATACTATAGCTATTAGTATATATACGCTTTATACTATATATATTTTAATTATAAGGTTAAATCTATAGTTTACTCTAAATAGTAGTATTTTTATATTTTTATTCTTTAAGCTATTATAAGCCTATTATACTAGAGGTAGCTATTCTACTTAATTATTCTACTAATAGTTAATATAGCTTTATAGGTATTATTTAAATATCTAGTTAAAGATTTCTATTTATTTATTTATTTATAGATAAAACTCTATAGATAGATTCTACTTAATTTTTAGAATTTCTATAAGACTTTTCTAGGAGTTTAACGTAAATAACTTATTATAGTTTAATATTAATTTTATTAGTAGACTATATTAAGTAATAACTATTTTAAAAACTATATATACTAAATCCTTAGTATTACTAGATTCTATATAAAGGATATAGTAAATATATTTGATAGGTTTATTTATAATAACTAGGATACTATTATAGTTAACTCCTATTATTAGTTCTTAGGACTTTAGTAGTTTAATAATAAAGTCTATAGTTACTATTTACTATACTCTTTTAGGTAGTAGTATTAGTTATAATTTACTATATAGTATATATTATTCTATTTTTACTTTATTATATATATTATATTCTTTAATTATTTCCTATATAATTTTTCTACTTTCTAGGAAGTTATATAATCTTTATAGTCTATTAATTATCTTCTGTATACCCTAGTATCTATATAATAGGTGTTTATATATTTCTTTAATAAGTCGTTTCTAAAGTATACTAAGAACATACTATTATTTATTATATAAGAAGGCCTTACCTTTTTTTATAGTATATAGGTTTATTTCCTAATTATTTAGGTATTTATTATTTTTAACGCTTAATATAATTTATTATATCTATATATTATCTAGTGTTAATGTATATAACTTTAATAGTTAATAGTAGTACTAAAGATATATAGGGAAGTATAGTAGCGTAGGTATATAAGGAAGTACCTACTATAGAGGGAGGAAGGTTAAAGGTAGGAAGTTAAGAGAATTAAAGGAAATAAGTAAGTAAGAAGTATAGATAAAAAGAGGAAGAATGCTTATTTATTATTACTATAGTAAAAGGAAATAGCTAGTCTTTATATATTTAAGTAGCTAATCTACTTTTCCTTACTTTTTATATTATATAGCCTATTATATATAAGCTAGGGTGGTTCCTAGGGCTGCTAGGGAGGCTAGGGAGGTCTAAGCGGCTTCTCTATATACACTACCTTAGCACTCTATAATAACTTAGGAACCGCTAGTCTAAGTTAGGTAATTTATACACCGTTAGATAGCTTAGAGTTAGAACACTATTATAATATTAAAATTAGGTTATATACGTAAAAATTAAGTTATTATAGATTAGTTAAAGACTAAGACTATTTTTATATTGTAATATAATTGCTTCCTTTATAGTAGTATGCTTACTAGTAATAGTAATACGCTTAAAGGTAGCTTAAAGCTTCGTGTTAAAAATTAGCTATAAAAGAGTAGTAGTAATAGGCTATATAGGAGTAGTAATATCGACCTATAAAGTAGTAGGGGGGGTAGAGGAAATAGGCTATAAAGTAGTAGGTAGCCTAATAGTAATAATAGAATCTAGCTATAAAGTAGTAGTAGTAGGCTATTATTATAAACGACACTACGTAGGGCCAGTCTATAGTAGGCGTACTACGAAGCTATAGTCCTAGTGTAACACTAGGGAGGAAGTTACGTAAAAGATTATTAGATCATTAAGATAATCTAGCGATAAAGGATCATTATAGAATATAAATAATCTAAATAATTTAAAGGATAGTAGAGAACTAGATAAGTATATAAGGGATAGAGATTCTAGTAGCTAGGTAGTCTAGATCTCTACTAATTAATATAAGTAATAGTCTTACTATTAGGAATAACTTCCTAATAGTACTTACTATATACTATAATTAACCGACTTATTAAGTATTAAGCCTACTTATATTTACCTAACTTACTTCCTAAGAAATAGACCTTTCTATAACTTAGAATAAGCTATTATTATATTTTAATTAGTCCTATTTAGTAGATTACTTAAAACCTTAAGTAGTACTAACCTTTATAATGTCTACTATAAATAGTAATACTACTACCCTAGCCTAAGTTATTATAGTGTAAGCTAAAACTATTAAGGAAATAAAATAATAAATAGAATATCTTATAAAATAGCTAGAGAAACTTAAAACTAATAAGAGAAAAAATAACTAAAGTCGACCTAAGTTCCTTAAGCTAAAGAGCTATAATAGAACTAAAGGCAATATTAGGACCTTCTTAACCTAAGCTAAAGCCTATCTTAAGGTTAATAATAGTCTTAATATAGCTATGAATTAAATTCTTTATATTAAAAACCTTCTAATAGGTAAGGCATTAGAATAGTAGGAGCTAACTCTTAGTGACTATCTTAATAATAGTCCTATAGATTAGAAAACTAAAACTAATAAAGCTTTTAAGGACTATAAGAAGTTTTTATAACTCCTTAAAAACACCTCTAGCGACCTAGACGAATTATATACCGCGACTTATAAACTTAAGTTACTTAAATAAACTAGATCTACTTAGCACTATATATAAAAATTCTAGTAGATTACTAATAAACTTAAATAAGATAATAATAGCTAAATAGAACTATTCTATAATAGACTATATAAAGATATAAATGATAAAATCTTAAAGTAGGATTAACCTAGAATTATTAAGGCATTTATTATAAACGCTATTAAGATTAATAATTAGAACTATACCTAACGACTTAAATATAGTAGAAAATAAAATAGGTTTTATAGATTTAAGCGTAGCTAACCTAATATTAGTAAATAATAAGGAGGATCTATAGTATATAGAACTTACCTAGGACCTATAGAACTTAATATTACTTATAAAGAAAAAGGAAAGTGCTATAACTATAGAAAAATAAGGCACTTTATAAATAAATACTAAAGCCCTAAGAAATAATAGAAGCCTATACCTAAAGGATAGAAACTCTAAGCTACTAATAGAGATAAACTACTAACTGAAAATATTAGTATAACTAATAGTAAAGACTACTTCTCTAAACTAGAAAGAAATTACTTCTTAGAGGAAGAATTAGATATAGTCTATATTAAGAATAAAGACTAGGAATATAGAAATTAACTACTAGAAATTAGATTAATTAACTTATCTAACGCTTATAATTATATTCTACTCCTATAAGGACCTAAGCTACTAGAATATTATCTAGTTAGTGCACTATTAACTAGTAAAGAGGACCTAGAATCTATTAAAGTTATAATTAGGGGAATAGATATTATAGACCTTTACGCTCTAATTATAAGACTATATAAAGTAGAAGCACACCCTAACCTATGACTTTATCTCCTTAGCGTATAACACCTAGCACTTAGCACCTAACATTAAGACTATACTAGGATCTTATAGGCTTTATGCTTATATAATAATTATAGATAATACTTATAGAAGAAATTAGAATATAGGTGGTTTCTAAAGTTTATACTAGAATAGGGATTTAGCCTATTCCTAGAAATAGATCTATAATATTAGATAATCTAGAAATATAATAAGAATAAACTTATACTATAGAAGTCTAAAAATAAATATTATATTAAGGATAATAATATATATACTATCTAAGCTATAACCTTATAATATAAGGATAGTAGAAATAGTATTATAGTAAGTAATCTACTTAGCCTAGATTTAATTAGTATAATAGGCAGGCGACCTAGACGCTACC
>JAFEME010000499.1:0-21558 GCA_018831755.1 Niveomyces coronatus
TTTGCCCCCCCCCCCCCCTCAAAACATCCCGCCTTTTTCCCCCCTCCCCCATACTAGATCCAGCAGACAAGGCTCCGGCTTTTCCTTGTCCGGTTGCCTTTTTCTTGTTTGCCACCCAGATCCGGGGATATGTGCTTTCTCTCCCCTTATTTTTTTTCTTTTTCTCTATTTTTGTTTTTTTTTGCTTTTTCGAGCCGTTGTACCCGTGTCTATGCCATCCATGTCCCACATTATTGTTTCCGGTCAGCTTTTTTGGCTCATCGGATGCGACAAAGGCCGGCGGCATAAAACCCTTTTCATAGCGGGAAGCATAACCTATGCTGTATCTGTCGTAGATGCTGTTCGAGATGGATAAAAAGTTGAGCAGGTTTGGTTTTTTTACGGAGCGGGGGATAATTTTAGGATAAAGTTTAATACTTATGGCTCAATATGAATACGAGGTTGGTTCGTAACATGTACTGTGCAGGTATAGATGGTAGATAGGGCGAGATGCCCGTGACCAACTACCCTATACTCTAAATTGTCACATGTAGATGATGAATATGAGGCTGTGTAGATCAGGAAAATATACAATGTGGCTATTTGACCATTTACTGCTGTATTTTCAGAGTCGACGTGTAGTCATCAATGCATAGCAGCGATCTTGTTTCCAGTCAGTCTGTGCCGTCCTGAAGACAGAAAGTGCATCACAACGGGTTACATTGAGGATGTCACCAATGTGAGACCAATAACATCTACTCGGTCTCTATTTCTACACTGTAGCACATCTAAAACATCTCAAGGCTATAGACACAAACAATTGAGAAAAAAAAAAGAAAATCAATGCATTCACTCGCAACTTCTCGAATCAAGCCACGCAGTTTCTTCATCTTCTCACAACAACAACCCATAACGTCAAAGATTAAAAAAATACCGAGCAAGCAATCGTAATTATAGGAAAAGCCCGATGCGGGGGTCGAACCCGCAACCTTGAGATTGTGAATCTCTCTTTACTAAGAGTCTCACGCTCTACCGATTGAGCTAACCGGGCGGAAAGCCAACTTGCCCGGTAGATGGTGGTTGAGCTCATTGCTGCCTATTATCGTATACAAAGCCTTCACAGCCTGCTGGCTCAACCCCCTTGCCCCCGTGGCATGAGCTATTATTGGTCGCGCGGGCGCTAGGTAGACGCCGGCCGAGAGCCAACGTGGACCGACATGCCACCATCGTGTGTAGCCGAAGCCACGTTTTGAGGAAAGGCAGCACAGATATACATTACGATATCTGCTCAATCGAACGCAGAATATATATATGAGTTCGATTATTCTCGACTCCTGTGTTCCTTTCGATACAATGATACTCCCACGTCGTAGGATTATCAAAGGTCAGAGTAAATATTGTATATACCGCGTGTTATGTGGAACGCTGTTGCTCTCCTAACGACACCGTCGTCATCCGCCGGCGAGAATAAAAGCATAAAAATACAACAACCGAGTACACCACACTAAAAGAGAAAGAGATATTTAGAGATAATTTTGAATCCCCAACGAGAAAAAAGAAATCCCCTTAGCATGTGCGTGGGCATCAACCCTATCGAGTCGCTACGCCCTTGCTCACGCCAGCTTCATCATCACTTGACCCCCTGGGCTTGAAATGGTGTCAACGACCAACGGGGCGCAACACTGGGCGCAGAACTTTAAACGGAGAGGGAGAGACCTTTTTTCCCTCCTCGAAAATATATTTAGCAGTGGTTTCCTTAGGAGGAAATGTCTTCTCCTCTCTGCGTTCAGGAATCCTCCACCCCGTGGTGCGTCTTCTCATCCCCGTCTCCCAGTTAATCTATCAAAACTCATCAGTACATTCGACACAAGATATTCCAAAATAAGTCGCATAGAATTTCCCTGCATTCACATTGTACCAAGAGTACAATACCCATACCCATATCACACCCCCAACGAAAAAAAAAAAACACCCTCGGACGTCTCGCTTGACTCTCCTGCATCATGCCCAAACCCCACATCACCATGAACGTTGCCGCGCGCATCGCCAACTCCTCCTCGGGTAAGATGCCCAGAAGACTCCAGCGCTGGGCAAGATCACAGGTCGGCGGACCTTCCTCCACCGCCGCCGACTCCAATAGCAGCGAGGGCACGAGCGTTGACACCCCTCCCGATGTCAACTCGACGGTGCAAGCTGACGCCACCTGCCTCTCCTCATGCGTCTCCCTACCCATGCTCTCTCTCTCTCTCTCGGCCACCAAGATCAACAACATCCGCAGCTGCCTCAAGGCCCCTCGACAGGCCGCCAACCCCAACGACTACACCTACCACCAACATGACCTTGAGCGCTGCTCAAGCCAAGAGCAACAGCGCAAACCCGTCAAGCGCGTTGGCTTTGCCCTTGATCACGAGCTATCAACGTGCTTGAGAACCGGCTCAAGCATTCGGCCCGTGAGCCAGACGACTGAGAGGAACATCTCCTTCCATAAGCGTAGCAACGCTCTCTCGGAGGAGGTCAAGGAGGCGAAGCTGGCCCGCCGACTTGCCCGCGAGAAGGCCAGATCAGAAGGCTCTCCCGCAAATGGCGATGGAGAGAGCGATGGCGATGAATCATCCTCTTCCTCCTCTTCCTCCTCCTCAGACGATTCAGATGACTCGGACGAGGAGGACGAGGGGGAAAACCGACGTGACGCAGAGGTGCAGCGCCTCAACGACCGTCTCCGAGAGGCACACTGCGCCATGGAGGATCTCAAAATGGAAACCATTGCCAATGGGGGTTTCGACTTTGCCCTGTACGTCATGCGCGACGAGGAGACGCGCAAAGACCTCGAGAGAACGGCCCTGTCACTGAGACGACTGGTCCGGGTAGCCAGCTATCGCGGCGAGGAGCGTCGCTATGCGCTGTGCGGCGCCACGGTAGCCACGGAGATCCCCCGCTGCATGTACGAGGACTACCGATCCAGCATGTCTGGCTGCTACCTGCCAAACATCGGTGCTCCCACGAATCGGGTCGTGGAGGCTTCTGCCGCATCACCGAACTAGAGTCGCGAAGGAAGTCAAGGCCGTAGAGCCCCAAGATGAAGCTCCAATGTCCGAGTACTTGCGATTCATCTACCTTTTTGATTCTTTCATGGTCTGGACTGTCGAAAGAGCTGCAGCCTTTATTCCGCCCATTTTTGTTTAATGTGTAATTTTTGGAGATGCAAGGTGAGAGACGCACTTCGCTCAGGTCGTCCGTGATGTAGGACCTCCTCAAGCTGACATCGTGACAGCCATGTTTTGATTCCGCGAATTTTTGGCCGCCAGGTCTTAGAATCGGCGCGAAGGGGGATCATCTCTACGGGAGATGCTGCCGCAAGCCGACAAGACTATGGATGGCTGTGGCTTAACTAGGCATGTTCAGTTAGCAAACTTTTAGAAAAGCAGCAAGATTTTTGCATAGACGTCCGTGCCATTGATGTTTGTGCGGATATTCGGACTGGCGTAGACTTGCGTCCAGAGCCACGAGTCCTGATAATCTCCCCTCCTCCTCAACGGCGCAGTCGAGGGCCACGAATCCGTTGTCTGGGCTCAATTGTATCTTCCTCGCCCCAAGACCTCATCACAGTAGTGAAGCAGGACTTACCATAGAACAGCAACGCCTATCCAACCCCCCACCCTTTCAAGTATGTTCATCGTCCAGAATCGTCATGTCGCTGAGGACGAGGCAGAATCCAAAGACTAGACTCCTCCACTCAACCCTAGGCAAAGCCGATTTCGGAATATGTATGAATCGTCTCTCCGCGGGCGGCCGCGATCATCATCATGGATTGTCTAGGCTGATCGCGTGCGTGACGCGCCAGCGCGTGCCAAGATGTCTCGTCGCGCGTTCCAGTTTGCTCAAGGGAGGCGGGAATAATTCCCGGCAATGCGCATCGCCGCAATCATCGAGATCAGATTAATCGTATTAAATCGAGTTCCTCCCGCAAGTAATGCCAAGAAGCGACATTGAACAGATTGGCCAGTCGCCCGCGATTGACCGCAAACGCCAAGCTTGTGCTGATTCAGAAGACCACGGCGGCATGGCAATGCTGTACTGCATCCGTTGATGCTGCATTCAATTCGTGTATGCTGTTTTAGTGCCCCATGTCAATACAGGTGGAACATCTTTATGGAACATGGCTTTGCTCTTCTTTTGCATCATCAACATCCCATGCGGAAACTTTGCCTCGGGTTGTGCCTGTGAGAGTTTGACTTTGGAGTATCATCTAGTCACCGCGCGGTCAAGAAAGCCTCTTGAAGGTAACGAAGAACAAGGTTTTCAGATGCCCAATCTTGCCAAGAGCAGGGTCTGCAAGCCGTTCACCATCACAAGCGACTGCTGCCATCATGATACATGCGAGTAAGCAATACATTTATGAGAGCGCAGCGCAGCCACCTTCCGAGGCAACTCGCCGACCTGAGCCTGACTTCCCGTTTTCCAAGCCTCTCACTATCTCCCACCTCGATTCTGATTTAGGCTCGCGGCGTATAGCTCGGCAAACAAGCTACGCTCACCGAGCAACTTCCCCGGTTCGTCATACTCCACGATGCGTCCGTCAGACACAACAGCTACTCTGTCAAACGAACGGGTATGAGCCAAGCGATGCATGACAGAAATTACCGTACAATCTCTAAAATCAGCTTTGATAATATCGACGACCTTCTTCTCGATGTTCACGTCAAAGCTGCGCAGCACAGTTAGCATTTCTCTTTTCGCATACAACCCCCCTCCCCCCGGCCGGGGGGTCAGCTCATACCTGCTCATCGCCTCATCCAGTACGAGTACTTTGTCTTTGCGAAGAAGCGCTCGCGCTAGGCAAAGCAGCTGCCTCTGTCCCGCCGACCAGACCTTGTCGTCCATGACCGCTACAAGCCCGCCTCTTTCCTGCACCGCCGACCGCAGCCCGACTCGCTCGAGTGCTTCCTCCACTTCATCGTCAGAAGCTGCCGAGTACGGGTCTAGATTGAGACGCATGCTCGTCGGAAATAGGAATGCGTCCTGGGATACGACGTTGATGCGCCGGCGGAGCTCAGTACGGTCGAGGGCGGACACACTGACCCCGTCAATAGTAATAGCCCCGTCTGGTTGGGTGTCAATCATCTGTAGTATGCTCAGGATGATGGAGCTCTTTCCACTTCCCGTACGCCCGCATATGGCAACATGCTCGCCAGGGTTGATTGACAGAGAGACATTGCTGAGAACAGGTCCTGACTCGACGCTGCAAAGTCCTGTCAGTCAGCTGCAGAATGGCTAAAATATGCGAATTGCCTTACGTGTAAGAAGCCGTGAGGTCTTGTATTTCTATAGAACCAGCCACCGGCCACTGTGGTGCAAGGTTCACATGACTGGCCGACTTGACCTCCGACGCAGTCTCGGCGACAAACCTCTTGATCCTCGTCGCCGCGCCAATGCTCGTCTCCAGATGCGTCCACGACTTGATCAGCCGGACAAGAACCTCGCTCAGTCCAATCACCATGACCAGACCGACGCCGACACTACCGGCTGAAAACTGATCGGCGAGCGTAATTGTAGTAGTCACCAAGGCCGCAGCCAACATCGTAGTCATGATTTCCAGGAAGAAGCCGAGACAGTATTGGACGCAGCTCAGCATGTACTCTGGCCTCTGCGACGCGTCAATCAGGTGCTGACAACGCTCCAAGTACTGGCGCCCCCAGCCAAAGGCGCGGATAGTAACGAGACCCGTCGAAACTGTGGTAAAGGCCGTGTATAGCGGCGCTTTTGCTTCGATGCTGAGGTGCCTGAGCTGGCGAGATGTCTGTAGATAAAATCTCTGCACAAAGAAGAGCGTGGTGCCCATGAGTGGTATGGCGATGCCTAGGTATTTCGAAAATATGGCAATGATGACCACTTTGGCAGCACAGGTGAACAGGGCTAACAAGCTGGTCAGGCTGTGAAGAGTGCGCGGTGGCTGCGAACTCACTGGAAGAGTAATTGATCATTGTGGACGGCAACTCCATATCTATCAGCTCCATGTCCTGGCTGAACCTATCGTTCCATGTCAGCACCAATCACAATTTGCTTCACTGGCTGGCAGACTTGCCTGTTTAGTATTTCTCCGCTATCAGTAGTAGAGAAGAAACGCAAAGGTGCTCTGCAAGATGGGAAATATTCAGCGACAGACTCAAATACGCGGCAGGAGTACCTACCGCATAGTAGCCTCGAGTAGATCAGCATGCAGCTTGAGGGCTGTTTTCGAAATGATGGAAATAAGGGCGGTCCTAAACATCGTCAGCAGTCTTATCGCCATCCTCGATCCTGGCGTATACTTACCAAGCTGCCAAGCATGCTCCCACAGTCGCGACTACACCGAGCGCGGCAAAGACCCCGAGATACATGCCAACTTGATCGTTTGCGTGCTTCTCGTTCGCCTCGGCCCACAACTTGACCCAAACAGCTACCACTTGGTCAGTGCGAGTGTTTTTGCGTGAGGGAAAATTCAACGAACAAGAAAACTCCGTGGTCACTGTCCAGACCAGCATCACCACGACGTTGATACCGACCAGCACGTAGCCGGCGCTTGAGAAGTAGTACTTGTAGACGGAGGCATCTCCATTCTTGCGCTGCAAATCTTCCTGCACTACAGCTGGGCCTCCAGGGGCGTGCTGTTGCTCATCCGACGTGTCGAGCATATATGCCGCCGCTGTGTCGTCTCGGTTGCGAGAAGAATTATCCGGTGCGATGACATCTGTTGGAAGTCTGCTGGTGGACGTTTTCAAACGTTGTAGATATGCACTCGTTTCCAAAAGTTCGTCATACGATCCAAATTCTTGTACGCGTCCCTCCTGAAGAATGGCGATATTGTCGGCAAGTGAAATCAGAGCCACTGTATCGCGCGTCAACGTTGCACGCCCATCAGAGAGTTCCACGCTCAGGACTCACAACTGTTGGAGACCAAAATCACAGTCTGCGAGTCTTGCCGCACCAAGCCACTGGCACCAAAGAGCTTCTCTCGGATGAGCGAGAACGTATGCGCGTCCAGGCCGCTGAATATATCGTCGAGAATAATCGTCTTGTGCCGGGAGTAGACGGCTCGAGCCAGTGCCTAACAAGCCAACATAACTGAGCAATCCCGGACGGCTAATCACATCTCTAGCTGTACTTACGACACGATGCTTCTGACCACCACTTAGGTTCATGCCGCCGCTACCGATCCTGCCTCTGTCTTGGCTCCAGGCCCGCGCCAGGTCAACGTCGAGTCCGCAGGCCTGCACCACTGCGCTGTACCACAGGAGGTCGTATTCGGACACACCGATGATGGCTTCTCTAATTGTCACATCTTCAAGCCAAGGATCTTGGGCGCAATAAGCGACGCTGCCACTAAACGGTCGACCACGATAGCCTGTCGAAGAAGCCATTTCACCCAGGAGGGCTGTCAACATGGCTGACTTGCCACTGGCTGTTGTACCAGCAATGACGTTTATACCGTTCTCCAGAATAGAAAGACGAGTGCTAGGAAGAATGGGAGAGCCTTTGTCTTTCCACGAAAATGTCTCGCCGTCGATGTACTGCTTTGCAGTCCCCTCCTCCTGGACTCCGCCACTTTTTCCCTCTACATGTGTGGCCTGGCCAGAAACAGAATCAACGGTGATTGATTCGCATCGCGCCGCCGAGTCTTGGTAGTTGCAAAATTCCTGGACACGACCAAAACAGCCAGTTGTCTGCAGAAAGTTCGGCAGGGTCTGGATGAAAGAAATGACAGGGTTCACGAGCAGCCCAACCAGTGCCACCGCAGTAAAAGCCTGGGCCGTGAGCAGCGTGCCATCTCTCCAATAGATCGAGATTATGACATATACCGCGAATGTAAAGACGGGAGCAAGATTTATCGGGGTCAATGCTGCCATCCAGCAATCAGTCATGGGCGTCAGGGACATGGCAAAGGGAAAACACCTACAAAGCAGCATGGTGGCAACAATGATCTTGCGGAAGCCCTCCGACGTTCTAATCTCGTCAAAGCGAGCTGCAGATATCATTCCAGACAGAACATGTTCGAGCCCGAGCAGCTTGACGCTCTTCATGTCGGCGAGAGTAGCGGTAGTGACGCGAAGCCGTTCTTGAACCTTTTCGACCCAGAGACGCTGCGTGACGCCAGCGGAGGCAGAGACTTTGGAGGTGATGACAATGAATACTAATGACATAGGGGGAAACAGTCAGCTATTAGTTCCGAGATGCCTGGATTTCGTCGAGTTCTTACCCAGGATCAGCACAATGGGAGCCAGACAAGCAACAGATAGCTGACGCTGCAGCAGCCAAGCTGCCACGGCGACGTCTAGCAGAGATCCCCAGAGCTCATTAAACATTTGCATGCCACTGACGATGCGTTCGACATCTGTGCCCATCAGGGTCACGCCAGTAACGTCGCCCATGTCAACCGGACGGGTATCGACGTTGTGCTGGAACACGAGGGCAATCAGAGCACCGCGGATCCTCAGCGAGAACCGAAGATTCTGGTAGTTGTACACGGAGCGGGACACCTGTTATATACTTCGAATTAGCTCAACCGTACCACCTGAGGAGCTTTTGGGAATCAGCAACGCACGGCAATGCCTAGGTACACAAGCACCCAGGCACCGATGAGACCGCGCCCGTAGTCAGCGTCACGCTCGCGGGCGCCCACGTAGGACAGCGTGGTATTAACGAGCAGCGGCTGCGAAAAGGTGAATGCGGTGACGCAGAGGCGGGGTATGATCGTGGAGGCAAGCGATGGCCAGAACGTGCAGAGACAGACACGCAGCACGGCGTACTTGCGCTTCTTGTCGCCTAGTCACGATTAGCGAGCGCGACAGTGCATGCACACAGGCGTTACAGACTCTTCTCCCAGTTCGAGGACAGCTGGCCGTGCAGCTTTTGACTGTGCAGCTTTACGTCGAGCCCCGGAAGATCATTCACGGAAATCACCCTCGTGTAGCCGCTGCGGAACGTCGCCGTCAGCCACGAAAACGCACTGCGGCTCCAGAAGCCGCTGTACATCTCCATCGCCTTGCCCTCCGTCCCCGAGTCGGTCTCCTCGCTCGGCCCGCTGCGTCGCGACTCCACGGCGAGCGCGAGCAGCGTCGCCGTCAGGCTCGCGATCTGCGCCGCCGCCACCGCCGCGCCGCCCTTCCCCGCGACGAGCCAAAACGTCCGCGCGGGCGCGGCACCCAGCAGCGCCGCCGCAGACAGATACAAGGCAAGCAGCGTCGACGGCCGCGCGGAGCGGCGGTGGCTTGCCATGGACAGCAAGGCGGCGACGACGCCTGCGGCGGCAGCCAGAACGTGGGCCGCGAGCGACGCTTTCGTCACGAGAGACGTGGTTCGTGCGCGGACCACCAAGACGGCGAGCTGCGCTGCGAGAACGGCCATGAAGGAGGCCTGGCTTGCAATGAAGGCATCGACCTTTAGCCTAGGAGAAGCAAAGTGGAGGCTCGGAGGGGAAGACGGTGAGGTCCAACTTACGAGCTTGCACGCGGCAAGGCCATCTAGCCGCCGCGGAGCCACATTCTTCTTCCGCGAGAGAACGATGGCCTGCACCGCCGCAGAGACGATGAAGAGAGCGGCCGGAACAGAGACGAGGACGACATCCTCAAAGACGAGGGTAAAGTCAAACGGGCGGCACGCGGGATCGATACGTGGTCCAAGCAAGGCGTCAGCCCCTGCGGTGCAGGACATCGATTCTTCCTTGTCAGTATACGTCAGGAGAACGATTCCCATGGATTGAATATTCTGGTCACTTCGGTGGTACAAAGCATCACACACTATTCAGTTGATATATAGCCAACAAAGGCAGCCGCCGCGCGTCGTGCATATATCCGCGTCGTCAGCGGGCTGGCGCCTGGGCAATCGCGAGCTGGCCAGCGCGCTCCGACCAGCCGCCTCGATCTCGGAGGCATCGCTTCGAGATGGACCAATTGTGTAATGCGCTTCGCGAAAGGGGGGGGGGGTGTTTTTCTCGGACATGGCCGGATATGGGAGGGCTGGGGGGAGGTTTGGCCGGGATCCGAGTCCCGCTTCGCCCGCGGCTTCTCCACCTACTGGCTTCGGCACGCCGAGATTCGCATCCCTGCATGATCGGAACGTATTGTTTGCATTGTCATCCTCACTTATGCTTCAATCAGGATGCGTAGACCTCTTGACTGGGTTACGTGGACGATGTGCTGTGCTATTCGCGGCTGGGTGGGAGGGGGCCCAGAGTGATAGATATCATCACGATAAATCGGATTTACGTACACATTCATAACAGCACGAGAATTCGCGTGTCGGGCATACGTCAGTCGTTGCGCGGCATGCATAGAAATATATATAATCTAGGAGCGCGTACGAGACTACATAGTTTGATTGCATTCACTGATTCAACTGTTCAAGAGCTAAGGGGAAAAAAAATACAGCATTGTAGAAGGGGCAAACAAAATCAGGCAGCTCCATTCTCGCGCAGCGGACAACGGACAGTGTCGTGCGAAACGTGGCAGAGGGAGCAGATGGCCACCAGGCAATTCGGGCAGTTGAACTCAAACTCAACCTCGGGCACGACTCCCGGGATCGGCGGCTCGACGCGGTACACCTGCTCGCAGCCGGGCGTCGGGCAGTAACGGTACTGCTTCGCGTTGGAGCCGATAAAGGTGGTGAAGATCCTCTCCAGCACGCGCTCCAGGGCGGCCGACGAGATGTTCTCCTGGATGGCGCCGAGCGTCAGGAGCTCCTTGCAGAGGCCAAAGTCGCCGTAGCACCGGATGGCGGGCGTGTGGTGGGCGGTGCCGGCCGAGGAGAGGCACATGTCTTCGAAGCAGCCGGCGCAGTAGAGGTGGCGGCAGCGGGTGAAGACGGGGTACTCGGCCAGGGTCCCGCAGATGGTGCAGTCCTGCAGCTCGATGCTGACCTGGAGCTCCGGGTGCTGGTGGCGGCAGCGGGTGAAGACGGGGTACTCGGCCAGGGTCCCGCAGATGGTGCAGTCCTGCAGCTCGATGCTGACCTGGAGCTCCGGGTGCTGGTGGCGGTTGTGGTAGATGTCCTGGGCCGTGTTGAGGTCGGCCTCGCTGCCGGTGACGATGATGCGCCGCGGCTCCGAGACGATGTCCAGCCCGAGCTTGTCGGCCCCCACCGACCGGGCGATGAACTGGTAGCCGCCGCGGAGGATCCAGGGGAGCGCGTCCGGCTCGAGTCGCACGGAGAACTCCTGGCGCGGATCCTTGCTGCACAGCTTGACGAGCTCCAGCCGGGCGGGGCCGAACATGGTGCGCGGGCCGAGCATCCGGAGATTGCGCTTCTGCCGGTCGCGGAGGACCAGGATGCCGAGTCGCCGCTCGAGATCGCGCATCTGCGCATACGCCCAGGCGTTTGTGGCAAACGAGGGCGACCACAGCGGCTCGCCGTCCTCGGTGATCAGCTGGCCCGCCAGGATGGCGTCCAGCTCGGCCTGCGCCCCGGCAACCTGCTCGTGGGACTGGCCCTCGAGCTTGATGCTGCGGAAGCTCTTTTGCGCCGCCGAGATTGTGTACACGATGAACTCCTTCGCCCAGGCCTTGGCCAGGGCCTCGATGTCCTGAGAGGCCGCCAGGTAGACATGGTCGGGGATCTTGATGCGGACAGTGTAGACCTGTTGCACAGTCAGCTTGCCGTGGGCGTAGAACGGGAGCGGCTTGTAGTTGAGAATCTTGACAGCATCGGCGGCGTCGCTGGCATCCACGAAGCGGGCGCTGAGCTTGAAGCGCCGGCCCTGGCCTTCCGGAGCCGTGACGACCGAGGAGTCCAGCGGCCCAATCTGCATCAGCATATTGGTGATCTCGTTCACCGCCGCTTCGATGGGGATCGTGTAAGATGCGCGGCTGAGCTCGATGTGAGAGGGCCGCAGGTTGCTGGGGATGCCTTCGACAATGTCATTCCGGGCTGCAGTGGCGGGGACGTTGGCAAGCTTGAGCCCCCAGGTCTGGGCATTTACGCCGTCGTTGGGCGTAGGTCGCTCAGGCAAGACCCTGTTCTGGTCGACCCGGATAACGCCGTCGGCAAACTGGCGATAGATCTTGGATGCCGTGGTCTCGGAAGAGAAGTTGAGCCAGGCTGTGCGGCTAGGCTTGTGCCAGGAGCAGTTGACCCGGTTGCTGCTGATTTCGTTGAATCGAGCGGCTCGATGCTGTGGCGGAATGACCGGCATGCCCTTGAACTTGGCCGTCCCGTCCTCCTCCATGGCTCTGAGCAGTCTCGTTGCGAAGTCCGGGTCATCCATGGTGACATCCGCAACATCATCGCCTCCCCACATGGGCTGAGGGTCTATCTTGGCCTCTGGCACCTGGATGCCAAGTCGATGATGGAAATGCTCCGCAATGGTAGACCTATTGAACTCTCTGGGTAGGTTGGTGAGGCGGACGGCGGAGAAGTCCCACGGCATGGCGACACTGCCTACAGTTGCGCCGGGGCCAAAAGTGACGTATGTGCCTTTGAGGTTCCGTATCCACGCCTCTTCTGGGACTACATTCTAGACAGGCAATCAGTGAATACTCGTCGGCATTGCGTGGTGGCTGTTGCTTCTTTCTACCTCTTCACTCGTGACGAAATTGATTGCCTCGGGCCTCCTCTGGACAGCGAGGGCATTGATTTTGACGAGAGAGTTGCCAGGTTTTCCCGCAGGCCCAGTCGGTGGGTGATCTCCAGGTCCCGAGGGCACGCCAAGCCCGAAGATGCGCGAATCTTGAGCGGGAGCCAGCGAGAGATTGGACTGAGCGAGCCCGTCGGTCTGGACGATGTGAAGAAAGCCGCAGCGCGAGCCGCTTCGACAGCGACCTTCCGCAAAGAAGTGGCAGACGGCCGTGTCGGGCCTGCTGGATGCCATGAAGCGGGCAGACATGGCGAGATGTGAATGTCAGGGCACTATCCAGGGATGATTGCCGTCGATTCGAGATGCTGATGACGCTTTGAAGCAGGGCCGCCCATGAGCGCAGCAGGATATGGTCGCATCCTTATACAGATCATGGTGCGCACAAGAATCGCAGGCCGGGACAAGGACTACTGAATCAGCGAGATACGCGCAGATAACCAAAGGGAAGATGCATGGCTGCCCGAGCAAACAAATGAGAAAAAAAAAATCTGTGCTGCTCGGCAAAGCAGTGTGAAACGTCGAACGGCTGGGACCGGTGCTACGCGATACCCGGACTTATAGAACAAGTGCCGCCGCATCCATGCTTGGGAAAAATGCCGAACGGGACATGAGGGAGAAAGGGGGAGGGCGATTTGGTGTTTTTCTTGCTTCTTTCCCGTGCGACAGGGAGACATCGCCATCGAGGCCCCCCCCCTCGACCGAGCGTCCACAGAGCGCGTAGAGGGGGGCGGGAGACATGTCGTGCGAGTGAATCACGGAATCGCTGTTTCTGTCTTTCAGGGAGTGGGAGCAGAGGCGTGAGCCCATCTGGATACGTGGCGAAGCGTGTCTGGAAGAAGCGGTCGCGCTGGGCGGTTGCACCGGAAGGGGGTTGATTGTATGTCGCGCTGTGCCGGAGTGTTTCTAGGGCGCGTGTTGTGAGCATGACAGGGTATGACGAGGCGAGCTGCGATCATGCTGGTACGGTCGATGGCGATGGAGATGCAGTCTGTGCGTGATGATGGGGAGGGAAAGATGGCTACACGGCGGTAAGCTTTACCTGGCACCGAGGTCATATGCGGTAGCGCAGAGGGCACACACGACTCACAATGGTGTTCGGGCCGAAATTTGGCGTGAATACGTAAGGACGGGTTCCGTTGTAGCAGGATTCTCTTCTCGATGTGAAAATAACATTGGGATGTTGAAGCGATGAAGATTCCATTTCAACAGTGCAATCTCGCAGAGCAGCTAGCACCCTCATGCACGACCTTGCTGATTATCTTTCATCATCGCCAGGGTTATTCAGTAAGTCGAAAACGAAGAGAAAGAAGAAAACTTTTCAAAATTAACAGATACAATTATCAAGATGCAATCACGTTCTACATAAATTATACACTTTCTTTCCTTATTAAATTCTCGTGCTTATTATCCTATAGTGCTAATAAACAGCCAGAGAACTACCCTATACCATCACCTCCCTCCGGCCCTCGGATACGACGTCATCGCCCTCTTATCTAGCTTTCCAGCCAGCCTCGACTCTTCACCACAATCTGTTCCCATCCCCCTATACCCCTACCCATCATCACCTTTCACGACTTCATCACATTTTGAAATTCTCAATTCATCTTTCAACTGCATCTCGCGTCTCACTAATCCGCCATCTGCGACATCCTCCCCCCCTCAAATCTCGGTGCGCATCAAGGCTCGCTCCAGCTCTACGTCATTCCCACCGAAGCTCAGCTAGCGACCTACGAAACCCTCCCTTCTCAAGCCGCCAACATGTCCTCCAAACCCAACCAGACTCCCAACTTTACCCTACCCGACTATGTCAAGTTCTTCGGCGCCGGCGCTCTGGCCGCCACTTCCACCCACGCCGTGCGTCGTCTTCCCCCCTTCTCCCACCCTCACTCCCCCCACGCGCTACCAGCTAATTCCCGTTCCAGGCCGTGACGCCCATCGACGTCGTCAAGACGCGCCTTCAGGTCGACGACTCCCTCAAGGGCCAGAACATGCTCCGCGCCGCCCGCACCATCGTCGCCAAGGAGGGGTCCTCCGCGCTGCTGACGGGCTTCGGCCCGACCGCGGTCGGCTACCTGGTGCAGGGCGGGGCCAAGTTCGCCGGGTACGAGTTCTTCAAGAAGACCTTCATCGACCTCTCGGGGGGCCCGGAGCGGGCCGTGCCGAACCGCACGGGCATCTACCTCGGGGCGAGCGCGGCGGCCGAGTTCTTCGCCGACATCCTCCTCTGCCCGCTCGAGGCGACGCGGATCCGCCTCGTCTCGCAGCGCGGCTACGCGTCCGGGCTCACGTCGGGCTTCGCGCGCATGGCCCGGGAGGAGGGCCTCCGCGGCTTCTACTCGGGCTTCGTCCCGCTGCTCTTCAAGCAGGTGCCCTTCGCCGTCGGGCAGTTCACCGTGCACGAGGCCGCCAACGAGGCCATCTTCCGCGCCATCGGGCCCGAGCGCAAGGCCGCCCTCACCCGCCTGGAGGGCGCGGGGATAGAGCTCACCTCGGGGCTCGCCGCGGGCGTCGCCGCCGCCGTGCTCTCCCACCCGGCCGACACCCTGCTCTCGGCCATCAACAAAGGCGCCGGCGACCCGGGCCAGGGCGCGACGAGCCGCATGTTCCAGCTGGCGCGCGAGTTCGGGCCGGTGCGCCTGCTGACGTCGGGGCTGGCGCCGCGTGTCGTCATGACCTGCGGGCTCGTCTCGGCGCAGTTTGTCATTTACGCGCAGTGCAAGGCCCTGACGGGGGCGCCGCCCGGCATCGAGATTCACAAGGAGACGACGGTATGACGATGGTCAATGTTTGATGAGTTGTGCGTGTTTGTTTTTGTATCAATTTCGTATTTTTTTTTTCTCTCTCTCGAGCGCTTGATTAGAAAATAGGTGGCTGAGGAGGAGGGCAAAGGATGTGTAATGGGAAATTTTAGAGCTGCGAGTCACTTTGCTTTATACTGGCTTAGATGTGTGGTAGAATGTTTTTTGTTTTCCAAAAAAAAAAGTCTGCTGTTTTCTACCGGTGACTTGGCTTCGAAGCCGAATCTACACATATTACAGGTCGTTTTCACCAAACAAGAAGTATGCTTGGGCCGTGTCGACAACGAGCGTGTATTTCCCCGCCAATGACAATCCGGTCGAGGCTTGCTGGGTGTTGATGTCGGCGTGCATGTATATACTGCCATCACGCGGCCCAAGCCGGTCGACTATAAGCCCCAGTCCCATACAACAAGGGAATCTGTTGGCTTGGGGCTCTTTTGCGTCGACGTTTCCCTCATGTTTGCGTCGTCCGCCGATGAAAGGGGGGTGTGAAAATATGTCACCAAGTTCGAGCCTATACGCGGGCGCGCGAAGCGATTTCATACACTTGCGCGAACAAGCACTCGACAAGGAGAAGAAAACTTTAGCAGCAATTAGCTCCAAGGGCAGAGGAGGAGATTAAAGGCTGCGCGAGTAAGTTTTCTTCTTCTTTTTTTTTTGTTTGCGCCTTCAGTAGCTACTGGTCCGGCGTGACATTTGCCCAAGGTGTCATGATGTTTTGTTAGACCTCTCACCCATCTCTTGTTTCGTTATGTATCACGGTGGACGAAAAAGTCTGAGCTTCTGTTATGGCTTCGCGTTGAGAGACATCGCGGTGCCTCGACAACGCCCGCCGCAGCATACGAAAGGTAACGTCAAGTAAGCTATGGGTATGAGTAAGAGGTAACAAGACAATGCCCCTGCTTCGCATGGCAATGACAATGTCGGCATCTTGGAATGGCAAGTCAGTCTACAGGCAGTATAAAAAAAATCACTCACATCCTCCACGACACACACGTACAACACACCATGTAATGTACATGGACTTGCGGGCGGAAACTACCTCTCCGTGAACACTGGGAGGGTTCGCACAAAAAGCACAGGCCATCTCGAAGGGCTGAAAACTAGAAAAGAAAAACAAAAAGCACAAATAGTCACGAGGCTCTTGACTAAATTTGTCTCACAAGTTGGCCCAGTTGTCCTGCGGCGGAGGGGTGACTGAAATTGCCAGTGCGCGACACAAGCCCACTTACTCATACACCTTTTTCTTTTTTCTTTTTTTTTTCCCGAAAAGAGGCGAAGAGATGCCGAGGTCTGCGAGGCTCTAGAAGTTCAGCTAGCCAGCCAGCCAGTGTGACCGAGATTGAAAATTGAGCCGCGACGGCGCTTGTATGCTGCCGAGAGACACTCTCATACTGTTGTAACACCGACGAGGTGGCAGACTCTGGAGCGAGCTGTTGACGAGAATGCCCGTTTGTGGTCAATTGATGGAGTTAAAAAAAAAAAAGAAAAAAGAGAAAAGCGACTTGATAGAGGCAATCGCCAATCTGATAATCATGCCATCTGCTGTAACTTTCAGTCTCGGGCCTATGGGACTTGACCTTTTTGCGCTCTCTTACCAAACCCGATCGGCCCGTTGCGACAGCCTGTCAGCAATTCGCCGTGGCACGTTCTCCCCTTGTCGCCAAAACTGATTATTCATGGTTCTTCTGTGAGCAGCGATTGGGTCCTTTTTTTTTTTTTCCCATCTGACCTCTGCTCTGCTGTCCTTTGTTCAAAAAAAGAAAGGGCCTTTTTTTTCTGCCGAGCACATACACACCATCATATACAGTACAAACTGTACATCTATTCGCAAGCCTAATGACCCAGTCTTGGGGGCCAAAGAGGGGGCGCGGTCCCGCTGAGCTGATCTTGCCGCACCAGAGGCGCAATACTCTGCTATGTGTCCCGATGTAGTATATGGGTTGATGATGACGGGTGCCGGGACACACTTCAACTTGTTACCTCTGCCGTGACAGTTCTTGAGGGATGAGATATACCGCCCTTGGCTCAGTTCAAGCCGACAAGCAGTCAGTCAGCTGCTGGCCCTGCAGGTCTATTTTTATCCGCTCTCGACTCGCGCGACGTCTCATTGTGCACCGTGACAGAGCCTAAAAAAGAAAAGTGGCGGCTTAAGGCGTCGGGCAAAAAAAAAAAAAAAAAAGAGATATAATCGCCTTCGCAGACCAGTACTGACCATTGACACTATTCCCAGTGGCTTGGCGGGCACCGGTCAGCCCAGGCATGTCTGTCGGCTCCGTGGACGGCCGTGAAATTGCTCCTGAAAGTGTAATGAAGCTCCGACGGCTGAAGAGACGACGAGCGAGGTTGGGAAAAGTGTCCACAGAGAGTGGAATTGTATCGCAAAGTATTGGACCAGGGAATCGGGGCCAGCGTCCAACGGTCAGGCTCCGGCAGGGGCCCCAAACCATACCCGCTGGAGTTGGTTGACGAGGCGGATACATGTGTATTCTGCACATACATGTGCATGCTCCATGTACAGGCTCAAGGCCTGTCATGTGTATGGTGCGCGTAGTCGCATCTGGGCGGAGCAAAGTTGCATTCATCGGACCGTCTGTGGAGATGGCGAGCGGGCGTATTTTACGCTTCGCTTCGGAGGGTGGAGGGGCGGCGCTGGTTCGACCTGTTGCTGCTAGATGAGTGGACGACGACTGAGTTGTCGGCAACACAATTCTCTTTCATCGGTCTGTCTTGCTTGTTTTTCATTTTTATTTTAATCCTTCCTCGCCCCTTTATTTTCTCCATGCTGACTTGTGAACTTTTGGCTGTCGTCAGGTCGTTGACCGGCATGGCTTGCTCAGTTGCGCAGTGTCATACAGTGTCAATATAATATGCCGCACTGTACACATACTGTATGGTGCCGGTGCACAGACGGCAAAATACTGCGCGTGACGGCGCTACTGTGTAGCGAGAAGAGCCAGAAAAGGCTCTTACTTGTTTTCGGAGCTGACGTTGGCCTCGAGTAGCATTCGTCTTCAGCCCGCGAGCTAACAAACAGACGGGTCAGAGTCATGACTGATAATTGAAAGCAAAAGAAGAAGAAAAAAAGACTTTTTTCCTCCACACCAGTCAAGATGCGCGTTGTCATCATTCGACCAAAACATGTCGAGATTGACTTTTCAGCCCTTGTGCCCAGGTTACTTCAGCACGACAGCTCAACGTGGACATTTAAGCTTCAGGCTCGCCCGAACCTGGGGTAAATGGGGAGGACCAAAGTCAATCTGCAGTTGCAACCCCGAACAGAAAACAGTCGCTTCTGTGCCAGAGGAGCACAGTATGTAGATTGGTTGGCGGAGATGAATGGACCAACCCCACAGCCTTGTTTCCCGCCCCCCCGAGTCTCAGAGCTAACAAAAAGGTCATAATAAGAGAACCTCTCGGGTCAATATACATACAGTAACAATACTCTAGTATGTAGTATGTAAACCCGGACTGGCGGGCGTTTCCATGTCAGCAACGGATGCGCGTGACTGGAATGAGAATTCTTGGTACGACTTACCCCCCTCCTTCCCTCCCCGTCATTTGGTGATTTTTTTCTTCCTTGCTGTCAAGGGGGGGTTAAAAAAGATTGGTCACGACTTGAAGAGCAAACCGGATCAATGACAAAGAGTCAAAAAAGGCCGTCGCGTGGCGGGTCAGCAGCGCTGTCAAGCCACTCTCGGCTTGTTGAGCCGGAAGCCAGCACGAGAGGGGCGGGACGAGTGGCAAGGGTACAAGGGATTAGGCCGAGCCGTGAGCGATGCAGTTAGCCTATGACTGTCGGTGCTCGAACGAGTTCAACGCATGTTGTCGCCACCAGGCCAGGGCACACTTTGGAAACGGACGAGTCAGCCCGGGGTGTGGCTTTGGTCAGGTGGAGAGCGAAAATGTAGATTTGAGGTGGGTTTCGATGAAAAGAAAAAGAAGAAGAAAGGGAAAAAAAAAAAAAAAAAAAAAAACCAAGGCCAGGCTGAAGTAGCGCAGCAACGTCAAAACGTGGTAGGCCCCTGGAATGAAAGGCAAAGGGTCGAGTTCAGAAGATATGGGAGCGTGCCAGAATGCTGCAAACGCCAATGCCTGCAGCATGGATGAAGGAGGACTGTGTGTGTGTGTGTGTGTGTGTGTGTGTGTGTGTGTGTGTTTAGTCGTGTTTATATCCCGGTTCCTCTTCCCCATTCCCTCTACGCCGCTCTGGCTGCCATGGCCGCTTCCGGGTAATGAAGGCGGACATCCAGCTAATTAGAGCCACGTTTTGTAGGAGGCTGACCAGCATTTTTGCCCCCGCCGCGGCGTGACGATCAACAGACGATCCCGCTACCAGCGAAAAAGGACGAGAAGAAGCAGTGAAAACACTCTATGCAGAGAAGACAGGTTGGCTTGGCGTTGTCGTTTGTAAGCCGAGAGAGGAGGATTCCGCCAGTGGCTTGCCATGTTGGCTGCCGAAATTTTTGAGATTGTATCCGCCCGTCGGCTTGGGTACAAAAGATACAATGCTTTTTTTTTTTGGGATGATTTTTCTCTTCTCGTCGGAGGACCTTGTAGCCGGACGGCCAAATTCTCGGCGGGATGTGCTCCACGTCGGGGGCTTTTGCCTCTCTTTTCGGGCTGATTTGCTGGTCGATCCCTGTCCACTCCCCCCCCCCCCCCCCCCCCTCAACTCCTCGTTTTCTTCTTCCCCTCGGGGCCCCTCACGCCTTGGGATTTCCTCGCTCCATGCCTTCAAATAAAAAAAAAACTTAACTAACAGGCGGGCCACCCCCCTACTAGCCAACGTAGTCTTTTTTGGTTAGGGGAGCGCCGTTTCTTTGTACCGATGCTTGTATTTTAGGAGCCGTGATGGGCTGGTGGCGTGTTGGAGTCCATCATCACGCGGACGCAACGCGGTGAGAGAAGAAGTAGACGTGTATCCGCGGTGACACAGTGTGCTGAAGAGAAACAAAACTGCGCGAGAAATAAAAAAAAAAAAAAGGTCGCACAATGTCACACGAGGCTTGGATGGAATAGCGTCCCCGGCGTCGTTTAATTCAGACCTCCCGTCTCGCGCTGTTCCTCGCTTTGAGGCTGCTTCTCCACTTCTGATTTTTTTTTTTTGCGAGGCATTTTGTTATTCTCCCGCATGGAAAAGCATGACGAGTAGAGGGGCAAAATAAATAATAAAACTAAAAGAAAAAGAAGAAAAAAAGAAAGAAACCCGATGAGAGAGATTTGGGGGTTTGTGAGGCTGAGCGGTAACCGGCACGGTGTTTTTGTGGTGTAATTTTGTGATGGTTGCGGAGGGGGAGTGTGGAGGAGGAGGAGGAGGAGGAGGAGGAGATTGAATGGTGTGGGGTCAGTAGAGGCTGGATGGCCACAGCACTGTAATTACAGTGGTACAACCTACTGCTTGTGTGCTGTACGCATAGGGAGCATGCTGAGCCTGTAAAGGTCGTAGTAGGTATAGAGGTGAGTAGTAGCAACTGATGTTTGTCAGACTTGTACGTGAAGGCATCGCCATGGACCTGTTCAAGGCACGCATCAATAAATGTCAACCAGCGACACACTTGCCCATTCCAACACACTCATCAGTCTCCCCCAGCTGAATATCCCATCTCTACAATCCCACTTAAAAAAAAAATATGCATCCCCAGCTCTCGGCCATTTTCTTCCTCCCACGCCCCCCCCCTTCTTCCCTTCACGCCGTCACTAAACTACACTTGACCGAGGAGTCCGAATAAAAACATACACCCAAGTCATGAATAAGAGACCCCTGTCTACTAAAAGTAGTTGGGCATATGGATCAAAACACGCCCGCAGATTACCTTTATTACCCTCTAAAAAAAAAAAAAAAAAGAAAAGTAATACCCCACGGGCAACCACCCGCACGCAGCCACACGTTTTAGAGTGTCACTCACTCTCTCTTCACTTGATTTCACTTTATTACTTATACCAACAAAGAGAAAAAAAAAACCTTTTCCCACCCATCTCATCACTATAAGTATCCCTTCTCACCCCCCTCCTTTTTCATCCTCACTGGTCTCCGCTTCTCGTTCTTCGTTGACCTTTCTTGTGGCCGCTGGACGACGACGACGACGACGGCTTCATCACCTGGGGAGCATTCACTAAACACTCTCCCCTTCACCCTATAGAGTAAAAGTAGCCCCGAGGAGAGAGGGTCTCCCC
>JAFEME010000500.1:0-21436 GCA_018831755.1 Niveomyces coronatus
ACACAAAAAATCGGCTTCAGCAGCGGTGGAGAAAGTGTCGTCGTGGGTCGAAAGGAATGGCGAAGATTCGGTTCCAATGCCGAGCCAAATTTCAACGCTGAGCATGGTGAATGAAGAGACGGACGTCCTTTTGACCTCGGATCTGTTTCGAGGCCTGTGAACTGGACTTTGAGTTACCAAAGTTGTAGTTAGAGACTGCGTCGGCAGTCGGACCGAGAGCCTCCTTGCTTGTCGAAGTTTTTTCAGGTCTGCCACTATCATCCAAATTGGGAACGCCGAGGCAGATTAGTTGTATTTAAAAAATACTGTTGCTGGCGAATTGATGTATTTCGGGTACACGCACGACTATGAGACTGAGATTTTCGCTGCCTCTTCAAATTATTTCAAGAATAGCCGGGCGCAGGTCATATTGGCAACTCAATCCAAAGCTGTGAGGATCTCACTTCGAAGAAGAGCTTAGTAATGATTCCTGTACGGGATGCGTAAAACTCAAAACTATACTAGGTTCTTGATACGAGACGTAGCGCGAGGAAGCAAGAGAAAGAGAAAGCCTGGCGTCTAGACGGGCATAAGAACAAAGGTATCACGTGACCCGGCAGGTCTTTCATGGGATCGTGACAGATCGCGACAAAATCATGGCCATGGCATTTCGCTGGCAATAAAGCCCGCCGTTCTTGCCCATTTGCCCTATGCAGCACATATAGCACAAAGCCGTAATAGGCCCGGGAAACTTGCTCTTATCCTGCCTTCAAATACTGATTTTGACGCGTGGCATTTTGCTGGCAACTAGCCGCGGTAAGTCACTGGTAACTCACTTTTATCGACCTACAGATACCGACAACTATTTTTAACACAAGTCGTAGACGCTGGCAACAGCCTTGTGCAAGTTACTGATGCTGGTAGGCCACTGGTATGCTGCTTTCATGGGTTGCCAGTGCCCAACGACCGACAGTAACTCATCTGTCACGATCCCATGAGAGACCTGCCGCGGTATCACGTGACCACGTGATACCTTTGTTCTCACGCGCGTCTGGAAGCCGCGCTTTCTATTCCTCTTGCTTCCTCGCGCTACGTCTTGTATCTAAAACCTAGTATAGACTTAGCTTCTGCGCATTTCGTATAAGAATCATTACTAAGCTCTTCTTGGACTCGAGATCCTCACATCATCGTGGCTAGTTGCCAGTGTAAGGGTACTATTAAGTTTAGTTGCCAGCGACTGCAGGCACATCGGGCACTGGCAACTCATTCTCCAAGGCTACGACATTTGCGTAAGCACATGGCATCTGTTGTATAGCTAATAGCCGTTAGAGGATCTTATTAAAGCAGTTGATCGAACCTTTGAGGTATTGGTGTTGAAGGTCCTGGATGACGTGCAAGTTTAGCTAAAACACATCTGCAGTAAGTTATCTGACGTTGCGGAGGGCGCAGCTGCTGACATCCCGTCGCCTAACTATGCTTTGCGCGGAATGAGGATTCATATTAAAGAATGTCTAGGATAGTGAGAAAATTCAGTACATTTTATAGAATTCGAGGCCGCGCATTCACGATTCGCATTCTAAATTTACTGAAAGATCGCTTCCTGATTTAATTTACTGTCACCGCCAAGAGGCATCATTTATAGAGAAAGCAACTATTGGAGAAAAAAGGCGGACAGGCAGGACGGCGAGAGTTGCAACAGGTCGCGTATCAGCGAGAACAAGACGCTATGGCACACAACAGTGGGCGATGTAGTGGGCACAGCAGTGGGCAAAAATAGCGGGAGCAACAGTGGGAGGAATAGTGTGCGGAGAGCCCTGCCAAACGCAAAATTGGCAACGCAGTCGGTACTATAGCTGGAGAAACGGTGCCGTATGTCGACAGCGAGCAAGAACATTGGAAAACAGTGAAGAAACCATTTGGGTAACGCGCTAAAATCATTCCCCTGTTGAAATTGACAGCTGGTTGAGATCAATTGTCGGTTAAGTTAATGGCAAATTGAGATCATTATTTTATCTTAGATGCTGTGTAGCAGATCACGATTTAAAGCCTCACAACATCAGCCCAGGTGCTTTAGAGGGTACATGAGTGCAGATGGTGGGAAATAATCTTCCCTGCTCGGCAACGGGCAAGACTCCACAAGCATAGAAATCTACCTCATCCTCTTGGCCAGGACTTTATTGCGAAGTATTAACAGCTGATTCAGATGATGATAATATGATGCCAATTCACCAGGTTGGACATCTTTTGATTTGGACGCTTGTCCAATGATGTCCTTCACACACTTCAGTGAAGGCGGTCCAACCACACGGGCAGATGTCCTTTCCATCTTCGACTTCATAGTGCCCAACCACATGGACAGATGTCCTTTACATACTCCACCTGATACCAGCCAATCACATAGACAGATGTCCTCTTTCCAGTCTTATGTATCTTATCCAATCACATGGGCAGATGTCCTTTACATCTTCGACTTGATACTGCCCAATCACATGAACAGATGTCCTTGCCACACTCCAACGAATCTTGTCTAATGGCGCCTCAGCGCGTTTTACCGCTCATACGACAGCCTGAAATTTGATGCCCTAAGATAAATGCTCGATGTTAAGTATGACACAGTTTTTAATTGTGCTCTACTTTTTATTGTTTTCTGCTTTTAATCACGCTCTGCTTTAAACTGTGGTCTGCTTTTAATTGTGGTCTGCTTTTAATTATAGACTGCTTTTAATTATAGACTGCTTTTACAAGTGTTTTGCTATTAATAGTGTATCGCTTTTGATGATTTGTAATACTGCACTGCTTGACCGTATTTAAATAGTTTTAACCTGCTTCTGCTTTTAACCTGCTTTTGCTTTTGACTTGCTTTTGCTCTTAACTTGCTTTTGCTTTTGACTTGCTTTTGCTTTTAACCTGCAATTGCTTTTTAACTTTTGATTAATTTTGGTCTGCAATTACTTTTGACTTACTACTAACTTTAACCTGCAATTGCTCTTAACTGGCGATTAATTTTAACCTGCATTACTTTTGACCTGCTACTAACTTTAACCTGCAATTGCTCTTAGCTTGCGATTAATTTTAACCAGCAATTACTTTTGACTTGCTACTAATTTTAACTTGATATTGACTGTAACTAATTACGGAGGTGAATGTTTCTCCACTCACCTCGATAGCCAGACATGCCACTTTTCTCAAGAGTGCCGTTGATGCCGCACCCACGGTAGTGTTCCTCACACCTGGCCTCTCGCCGGCCGGCTGACTGTCGTAAGCAGCGCCTTTATTGCGAGGGAACTGCTGCTGTAAAAGATGGGCTCCACAGCATACGGCGACTATTCCGGTCTCTAGGGTAGTCCGGTCTTGTAGTGAAGAGACGGGGCGCTGCTGATTGACACGCCTTTTCATTGTGGCATCAGTCGATGCAATTGGCAGTGACCA
The DNA here is from genome assembly GCA_018831755.1 of Niveomyces coronatus. Lineage (NCBI taxonomy): Eukaryota > Fungi > Ascomycota > Sordariomycetes > Hypocreales > Cordycipitaceae > Niveomyces > Niveomyces coronatus. The sequence continues at coordinate 3,409 of JAFEME010000500.1, forward strand.
TCAGCTAGCTGCGTAAATCAGCATATCCATAGGCGTCCCTTGGCGCATCGATCCTCTTCTAATCAGCTAGTGTTACCGTTTATACAACTGCCTCAAATTTGATGCCCTAGAATAAATGCTCGATGTTAAATGTGATACACCCCGGCTTGAGCACATCGACGTTTATTTAAAACTACCATCCTCTAGCCGTAGCTGCAAATAGCCTTCTTCATATATTTCCTGTGTGGTCGCAAATCTGTACTTTTAAATCAATAGTATTTCAACATGGAAGCCCAAGCAATTACCCCAGCCAACAATTCTAAGACAACAACCACGGCGGATGGGCTGACTACGGAGCAAATGTCTCTGCTACAGCCTCTAATACGTCAAAATGCATGGCCCGACTTTGAAACTCGTTTTGAGGAAGTTCTCGGTTTCTGGTCGACACTGGTGCTGGACACAACACTGTTGAGGCCTGTAACCTTGTCTGATGTCGAAACGGCGCTCCGAATGTTGGATGCTATAATTGAGGATGAAGCCACGCTTTACTGGCAGCGTCGATTGGCTTATCAGCAGTTGGAAAGAGTTACAACAGCCGCGAAACAAATTCTTGCCAATCGCAGACACATTGATCAGTTCTCAAGAAAGCCAGGCCCCGACCTCTCGGCCGTTCTTCAGGATACGTATGTCAGGGCTGTTGGGGGACGATATTCCCGAAATGATGTTTGTCTTCGCATGCGATGGGCCAAACGTCAGTCAATTCTTTTTGGAGGATCGCTGTTTCTACCATTTATATATTCCGATCGGGCTGAGAAAAAAATGTACGTACCACCCTCTCAGGTACCAGAATTTCTCTTAATATGTGCCGAGCAGAAAGGATTTCTCCGTCAGAGAATGTGTCTTGGAATATATTGCTTGTGAAGCCGTTAGAGCATGTCGTATAGCTTTGGGTGACAGCACGGTGTTTCCCATCTAAAGTTTTCTCACACCAGAAATATTGACCGAATAGCTCGCTAGTACAGATCATTAAATACATTTTAAATTCCGCTTTATTATGCTTGCCATGTATTCCGCTAGTTTGTCAAGACGGCCCAGAATGAAAGTAGCTAGTTGTGCCGCACCTCAAGTTTGACAAATCTGTCTTAACTTACTTGAAAAGAGATGTGAGGATCTCGAGTCCAAGAAGAGCTTAGTAATGATTCTTATACGAAATGCGCAGAAGCTAAGTCTATACTAGGTTTTAGATACAAGACGTAGCGCGAGGAAGCAAGAGGAATAGAAAGCGCGGCTTCCAGACGCGCGTGAGAACAAAGGTATCACGTGGTCACGTGATACCGCGGCAGGTCTCTCATGGGATCGTGACATTACCCCCCTCTTAGATCACTAGGAGCTCCTGCGACGCCATAACTCATTTGGCGATGGCTTCTCGGGATTCTGGTTGTGAAAAGTATACAACGCCGCTTCACCTCCAGGTATCAAATCTCGCTGAGGTCGCCATGTAGGGGGTGAACCTTTCCATCTGACCAAGTACTCAAGTCTGACATCTCCATATCTGTTCTTCGTGATTCGAGAGCTCAAAATTTCCTCGATCATCCATTCTCGACTGTTGACATCTTGTTCCAATCTTACTCGCTGCTGGACATGCTGATCTTGACCGGGCAGAGGGTCTGCCTTTGCTGAACGTAGCAGGTTGGTATGGAACACGTTGTGGACCTTCATGCTCGGCGGGAGATCGAGCCTGACAGTAGCCGGGCTGATGACTTCGATGATCTCGTATGGGCCGATATATTTATCCGAAAGTTTCTTGCTTGGGCGTTGAATTCTCAGGTTCCTTGTATCAAGCCATACTTTATCGCCCTGCTTGTACGTCGGTGCCGACGATCGAGATTGGTTTGCTTGTTCGGCGTGCTGGCTTTGGGCCATGTCCATTTCCCCGCGCAAGTTGGTGGTCAGTCTTGCCATCCATTCTGCAAACCTGTCCGCGGCTGCGACATCTAGTCGCTGCTTTTGCGGCAGCTTGCGTACACCTGTTGGAGGCTCGATTCCCAAACGAGGGTGCTGTCCGTGCACAGCGTAGAACGGCGAAACACCTGTCGTTTCTGACCGATGGTTGTTAATGGCAAACTCTGCGAGCGGCAGCCAGTTGGCCCAATCATCTTGAACATGGTTCACGTAGGCTCGAAGGTACTGTTCCAAACCTTGATTGGAGTTTTCCGATTGTCCGTCTGTCTCTGGGTGATATGCCGTGGAGAGTTTCAACGATATGTTCAGTCTCTGGCACAGTCTCTGCCATAATCGCGATGTGAACTGTGTCCCACGATCGGACACTATCGTCTTCGGCAGGCCGTGATGTTTCCAAATGTGGTGGAGAAACAGTCGGGCAACATATCGAGCCTCTATAGATCCGCAGCCAATGAAGTGACGTTGCTTTGATAGCCTGTCGGTCACTACCATGATATTCCGGCATATTTGGCCGGTCGTCTCATTTCTGCTCCGTGGCAAATCCACAACGAAATCCACCGCAATGTCTTCCCATTTCATCAAGGGCGTACTCAACGGCTCCAGGAGTCCTTGGTAGGGTAGCCTTGAGGCTTTAGACCTAGAGCAAACGTGACAGTTCCGAACATAGCGCTTCACGTGCTGACTCATTTTTGGCCAAAAATAGTGACGAGATAGAATTTCGTACGTTTTTGCTCTCCCAGGGTGTCCTGCCTCGCTATTGTCGTGGGATCCCCGCAGCAAGCGAAGACGAAGCTTTCTGTCATCTGGAACATATAGGCGGTTTCTGAAATACAATCTCTGGTCCACTTCAGAAAGCATCGATCGTGAGACTTTCATAGTCTTTAGCTCCGGTGGATCGAAACCATCACCTTTTCTCAGTGCCTCCAGAATTTTCGAGGACACTACATCGTTTTCATAAGCACTCGAGATTAGCTCTTCGATAGGTTTTCCAATTTCTTGACGTCGTGGATCTAATCGCGCATGGTTCACCGAAATTGGCAACATTCCAGGTGACAGGTTGTCGGGCTTCAATATGACCTGGTTCTGGTGCTTCTGACGCTCGTCTAGTTCGTCTTGAGGCAAGTCCGAGGATCGCCGCGTCAGGGCATCAGGCTTGCCGCCTTGCTTCCCAGGCCGATAAACTAATTGAAAGTTGAACCGTGAGAGAAATTCGCTCCATCTCGCTTGTCGGCGACTCAGACGCTTGGTCGTCATGAAGTGTTGAAGATTCTTGTGGTCACTAATAACTTGCACTGGCATTCCTGTACCTTCGAGTTCGGCTCTCCATTCTTCAAAAGCTCGGACGATCGCCATCAGTTCTTTGTCGTAAATATCATAATTGCATTCGGCAGGGATCAGTCGGCGGGAGAAAAATGCTACCGGGTGCAGTATTCCCGCGTCGTCGGGCTGTGACAGACACCCGGCATTGACGTAATCGGAAGAGTCACACTCAACGGTGCTGGGCTTATCAGGGTCAAAGTGTCGCAGAATGGGAGCTGAGGTGAACGCTCGTTTTAGTTCCGCGAATGCTTTCTCGCATTCGATGTTCCACATGAAGGAAATATCTTTCTTTGTCAGTTTCGTAAGCGGATTCGCTTTCGATGCAAAGTCCCTGATGAATCGTCTGTAGAAATTGGCAAAGCCCAAAAAACTTTGAACATCCTTGACATTCTTGGGCGTCGGCCAATGAACCACTGCTGAAACCTTGGCAGGGTCCATTCGAATTCCATCAGTGCCGACAATCAGACCCAGGTACTTCACTTCCTGTACATGAAACTCGCACTTCGCTATGTCTGCTTGGAGACCGAATTCCCGCAACCTCTGTAGTACTTGTTTGACGTGTCTCTTATGCTCATTGAGGGTGTTGCTGTAGATCAAAATATCATCCAGGTAGGCAGTACAAAAGATGTCCAAATATTCGCGTAAGGCGTCGTTAACAAAATGCTGGAACGAGGCCGGGCCGTTTGTGAGTCCGAAAGGCATGACGAGGTACTCAAACAGACCGTATCTGGTACGAAATGCAGTCATCCACTCTTCTCCCTTGGCAATGCGTAGTCGGTTGAATGCCGCAATAATATCAAGTTTCGTGTAATAACGGGCTCGGCACAGTCGATCTAATGTCTCTCGAATAAGCGGTATCGGGTATCGGTTCTTGACAGTGAGGGCGTTGAGGGCTCGATAGTCGACGCAAAAGCGCAGCCCGCCTCCAGGTTTTCGGACAAACAGAACTGGAGACGCAGCCGGCGATCGGGAAGCCCGTATAAATCCTTTGCCGAGGTTCTCTTCCAAATACTCGCGCAGGACGAGCAGTTCATCCCTGGACATGTCGTAGAGAGGTCCAAACGGCGGCTCGGCGCCTTCTTTGAGCTGAATCGAGTGGTCATAGGTTCGGTGTGGTGGTAGCTTGTCTGCTTCCTTTTTCGAAAATACATCAAGGAACTCATGGTACTCAACGGGCAACTTCTCTTTAGGGTCCAAATTTGTCTTTGGTGCCAGGGCCTTCTCGATGTCTTGCAAGGTGGCTGCAAAGATCTTGTACTCCTTCGGGGTTTTCCTCGCCCTATCTGTCAGCCATACGAAGGGTGCGGCTCCAATCATACATATATCTAGTACGTCGTTACCTTGCTGGTGCCGTGGGATGCCTTGCACCTCATTACGACGTCGTAATCCACACTTCGCGCGACAATGGTCTGAAGAGAAGGTGACGCTATTCTTCCTCCACGATGTAGTGACATCGTGAAGCTGGAGCCATGGGATTCCCAGAACGATAGGATGTTCATTCAGTTTTGTCACGAAGCAAGGCAACTTTTCGCGATGGCCTCGGATATCCACCGGTAGTCGAACAAGATGCGTGATGCTTCCCGCGACGGACTGCCGTCCGTCCACTACTTCGAGCTTGCGTGGCTTTCTCAACTTCAGAAGTGGCAATTTGTGTTTGCGCACAAAGTCTTGGTCAATGAAGGCAATTCCATTTGCACCGCTATCTACGAGGGCTGTAGTTGCTTGTTGTTCCAACCCTATATTCACCAAGCAAGGGAGGACCAAGTGTAAGCCAGTGAGCCTCTCTTTCCTCTGAACAGAGCAGGCAGAAATCGTCATCAATCCCGAGTCTTCGTCTGGTTGTCCTAGATCACGACTTTGACCTAGGACAGATCTTTTCCCTCCACAACAGTGCTCTCGTCGTCTGTGTCTACAGTGGCTTCATTCAACTTGTTCGTAGCCTTTGTGAACAGTCGAGGCATTTCCCTCATCTGTGGACCCATACAGTTCGTGATTCTGTGCCCATGCTGTCCGCATTTGAAACAGCGTCCATGCTGGGAGAGGATTGCACGGTCCGCAGAATTGGGAAAATATCCTTCCTTCTTAAGCATGATGGTCTGGGTAGGAGGTCTGTATCGAGATTGTTCGGGTGGTGTTGCCTGCGGGCCACGCGAACGGTGGCCTGCACGTCGGTCATAATCTCTCATCTGGTGATCAATCTCTCGATAGAAATCGACCAAGTCAAAATAATCCGTTGGCTTCTGCAACCCAATGATTTGTCGGGCCAAGTCGTCCGATATGGCATTTTCAGGCAAGGGGATCATGGCGTCGTCGGTGTAACCGATTTCCGCAGCGCAACGCGCGAAGTCTGCATAAAAATCGTCAAATGTCTTCCTGCCCATACGCAGCGTGCGTAACTCGTTCATCGCTCTTGCTTTCCTGTTCCGGTCGCCGTAAACCTTTTCCAGCGCTAGCAACATTTCCTCAGCCGTCAAAAAGTAGCGAGGGTGTTCAGGGCGGCTCTGAGCTCGGATCTGCTCATAAGCGCTGCCTTCTGTTCTACTCCGGATGTATTGGATACGTTGCTGCTCAGTCGGGTACTGAGCGGCGCTGTTGTCAAGTTTATCACGAATCTTGTCCTTCCAAGCCTCGAACGCACGACGGTCTCCAGAGAAGACCGGGGCATCGGGAAACTTGGGATTGTTGTGTAATTCAGCGTTAGTAGACGGAAATCGAGAGGCTGTTCTTCTAGTTGTCTCGTCTCGAATGCTCGTGAACTCATTCCGTCGTTGCAGTTTTTCAGGATTCTCGTCATTGTGAGATTGCACACGAGTAGCACGGGACTGGGAGCCTAAATGAGCAATAATCGTTTGGTCTCGTTCCCTGTCTTTCTGCGCCTGTTCAAGTTTCTTCTCGAGCTCTTCGGCCTTTCGTTCAGCGAAGGTTTTGTCTGCGCCCAAGCGGTCGTTTTCTCTTCGCAACTCGCGAACATCTTCTGCGAGTCGGATGACTTCGTCCCGGATCGCCTGGTCCGCCTCCTGATCCATGTTGGTTTGCGCTCGTTTGTTCATTGCCACGAGAACATCCCACCAAAAATGGCGATGATTCCTGAGAGTGTACAATTGGCTGGGGCCGCTCAGAGCACAAGACTTCCGCTGTGGACGTTCAGGGTGGTCGCGACGCACATAATTGAAGGCATCGATTACTTCCAGTCCTGGGGGTGGAGCAACTTCAGCCTCCGTCTGCGAAGCTCTGTCGTCTTCGTTGCTCGGCTCATACTCCTCGTTGTCTGACGGTTCATCTTCGAGGAGCATCGGGTCAACAGGAACATGTATCTCATCGGCACGAAGAGGCACGTTTCCAGATTTCGCTATACGTGACATGATATCTTCTTTCACTATCGTCGATGTTCCTATAATGTTCTCTTTGTCGTTGTCGTTGATTTGGTTATCTTTAGATCGTTGTTGTCTTTGTATCGTTGTTATCTTTGTATCGTTGTTGTCTTTGAATCGTTGTCTTTGGGTCGTTGTCTTTGGATCGTTTTGGTCTTTGGATCGTTGTCTTTGGGTCGTTTTGGTCTTTGTTATCTTTGTGGTCGTTGGATCTTTGTGGTCGTTGGATCGTTGTGGTCGTTGGATCGTTGTTATCTTTTGGTTGGCGCTACGTAATGTAAGGATCTCGAGTCCAAGAAGAGCTTAGTAATGATTCTTATACGAAATGCGCAGAAGCTAAGTCTATACTAGGTTTTAGATACAAGACGTAGCGCGAGGAAGCAAGAGGAATAGAAAGCGCGGCTTCCAGACGCGCGTGAGAACAAAGGTATCACGTGGTCACGTGATACCGCGGCAGGTCTCTCATGGGATCGTGACAAGAGAGCATCTATTTGGTACAGTAAACTGTCAGTGAATATGAGGATGTTACAATATTACAGCTGAACTAGGTGGCTATCTGGAAATGGGTCATGGCGACTTGTCCTGAGCTCTCTTGTCAAGCTCGCAGTAGCGAGCTGGAGACGTATTCCAACATTGTGCTTGATTAAACCGTAGTCTTGCCATAGTTGTGGTTCGTGGGAGTGCGTCGGACAATAGCTGGCCTCAGAACGAGAAGCTACTAAATATCGTCATAAAGAGAACCCGCTGTATGCTACGCTATTTTTATTCAAGACTTAGGCTCGCAATCACAATTTTGCAAGAAATAAGAACTTAAAAAATAAATCAACCGGAAAGATGACAGTGTATGTGAAAAGCGGCGACGAATGGAAACTTGCCAAAGGGCAAGCCCCACCGCGGATGCACCCGAAATTGGGGCTATGAACTCAACATGGTGGTGGGCGCGTGGCATTAAGTCTGAAATCTTGTCCTGACAACTTGCTACGACAAGTTACTGGCGCTTCGCCAGGCGCAAATTGTAAGCGCTGGCAACATCCCCGTGTAGGTTACTGGTGCCAGCTAGCCACTGGCAAGTTGCCCCTTTGAGTTACCAGCGCCTAACGAGCACCAATAACGTGTCGCTGTCGGTCACCAGTACAGAGGGCTACGTTAAATGTAGTTGCTGGTGATTACAGTTAAGACAGAACAGGTTACCAGTCCAAGTTCGCATGCTGAGCAATAAAAATGTGTTTGTCTTCTCATTGTCTTCTCATAGTTACTAGCACTTATACTCCTACGTCCCTGTTTATCATCATGTTCCTACGAGACTAGCCACGACTGGATAGAGCAAAGGCGGGGGCCGCTTCCTACTGTCCTTTCGAGACTCATCACGCTTTCGCTTCTTTCCTGTCATGGAAAGATCAGTCACCAGCTTGTGCTTGGGCGGTCGAAAGAGGTCGGCGCGATCGAAGTCAATGATCATGATGCGTCGTCGCTCGGCATTCCACAGCTGATTAGCTGGGCGTTCGTCTCCATGGTCCACCCCACTTAAAAGAAGAGCCTGGAACGAACGTCGAACCTCTCCTTCTAGATCCATCTCTGGCGGCGCCTCTGTCAGTGGGGATCCGCCCCAGGCCATCAGCAACATATGGACAATCCAGTCGCCCCCAGTCAAGATGTAGCCACGGTCGAATGAAACTATGCCGAGCTGAACAGGCACCACAAGGCCCTGAAGCTCGGATACGGAGTCATATATACTGCTCTCGTGCTTTAGGTGGTGGAGGTGCGTCTCGACGGTGCCTTTGCCAACAAACGTGTAGCCGTACGGCGCCATCTCCAGTTTGAACAAGACCCCAGTTGAACCACGCTTATCCACGCCATCGAGTGCTTTACAATGAGTATACGGGTTCCGACACAACTGCTGCGTCATTCGATGAGCCAAGTCCTCGACGCCAATTAAGTGATGGGTGCCGCTTTCATTGTGGAAATTCACGTTGGGACACTTTCTGTCCAGCTTGTGGCCAAGCTTGAGGCCAAGAAGACAGTCTTGGGTGCAGTATTGTTTCGTAGGTTCTGTTGCTGAGCCTTCACGGCCGTTGGCTTCGTCCTTGCTGGCCGGTTTCTCTTTATCGCTGGCTCTCGCCATGGTGCGGGACCCAGAGCCCTCCGCTCCACCGTGCTCGTCATCCTCCCATTGTCTGCGAGGAACTTTGGCTTCCTTACATGATCGCAGTGCATAAGTTCTCTTTACTGGAGACTCATCACAAGCAAAGGATTCATCAGGGTCCTGTGGGGGTGAAGCAGACAGTGAGTCTTTGTCGTCCGACTCTGACGATGTTGACTGATCATTGTAGTCAGTTTCGTTCCACTTTCGTAGCTGATGCGCCATTCGATCCAATGCCTTTTCAAGCTGATGGCCTGTAAGCGCTGGCTGGCTGAGACTTAAGAGGCAAAAACTGGCTAGCTGCGCGACCAGCGTATGAGACACTTGGCTAATGGAGATCTCACCCCTTGATAGAGCCACCTCCTTCGCAGGCACGCAAAGATGATGACGTAAAACACGTGGCTTTGCTGGATTATAGTAGAGAAAGACCGCTGCCTTCCCAGCCGTAACAAGGCCATAACGAACCCCATGTAAGCGAATATAGTTGAAGACTTGTATCAGTGCCATCGCGATACTCGCTTTTTGCCGCTCCGTTTCTCGAACTTCCGAGTTCGTGTTGTATTTGTCAGTTTGAAAGTTTTTGAGCACATCTGTGAATAATGTTTCCTGAGAAAGAGCAGCCTCAAGATACTCCACGGAAAACTTATGCGCCGCCTTATAATCGTACACGAAAGCTACGGTCTTGATCCCGTCTAGGCCTGTTCGGATGCAAGCGCCATCCGGCCTTTGCTTTCCCCTCTCGCTTTTGACTTCAAGTCCAACATCGCCGCTGAGCTCATTGAAAGCGCGAGTCCCATTGGTGAATGTTATAGCCGTGGCCTGGTACCTCTGACGCGGCTCCTGGTCTGCCAAGAAAGTTTCAAGGATGTTCCAGGTAGGGTCCTCGACTGCTATTTTCTCGAAATGGTCGATCGCTGTTTCATAACCGGCTTCCTTACGCTCAAAGCCCACCCCCATATCCTTTGTTGTGCTCTTCTGATGAAAGAGTCGTAGGTGGCCACAGCTGCTGGCAAGTTTGTTGAAGTGTTCCGGTCGCTGATGGGTTTCGAAATGGCTCCAAGGGAGAAGCAACTCAGGATAGTATCTACCATCGACCGAGGTCGCAAGGCCAGTAGAGCTCTCTGACGGGCCAGCGAGCCAAAGCTTTTGGTACATATCGAAGTGACAGTTGTACAAATATTCCGGCAGAGTTGTCTTTTGATTTTTGAGCTTCTCGTTCTCCTCTCGTGCTTTGGCTTTTTCATTTTCGCGTCGCTCGTTCTCCTCTCGTGCTTTGGCTTTCTCCTCTCGTGCTTTGGCTTTCTCCTCTCGTGCTTTGGCTTTTTCCTTTTCGCGTCGCTCGTTCTCCTCTCGTGCCCTGGCTTCCTCCTTTTCGCGTCGCTCATTCTCTAGGAGCCTCCTGAGCTTTTGAACTTCGCTTTCAGGCATCGTAATAATCAGTATGGCCGCAAGTTCAGAGCACCGCTGAGCAAATGGATGACGCGGTTGATGGACGGTGCTGCTTAGGCAAGGTTAAACGGGGCCCACCAGGAACAGTGGCTAGCGCTGTTTAGATTTACAGGACGGTTGTAGCCTGAGGCGAACATAATCAGATCCCGCTCCACAATTTAAGTACTATGCTATGTGCAGCAGCTGGCGGCGAGAAATATGCGGAACGCGATGCGTATCTTTAGCGGCAAGAATCAAGAACTTCGGCCGCAGAACTGTTTTGCGCGAGTCATTAAAGAGGGAACAACTACTATTCATCTCATCCCAGAATGGAATGCCGTGAAGCACAGAGAAAGGCGACGGTATGAACAAGATCACCGACAGGTGCTGGGACCAGTCGCGTGCCATCAATTTAAACATACTACAAGCTGTACTTCCATTTCGGCTCCTGGCAACGGCGAGGACGAGATTGACGATCAAAGGGTGCAAACCCACCCGAGAAAGCTGCCAACGATTCAATCGTACGAGAGTACATTTGTGATGAGGAGTCGCTTGTGAGCCAGACCCCCCCTGGGTGCAGAACAAGAGGTCACGGGAGTCGGTGGTGAACCATGGTACCAAGCAGTCTGAAGCGGATGACCTACGCGGTGCACTAGACGATCCGGAATACTGCCCATCGCCAAGTGAGAAATCAGAAGACGATGGTGACCGCCCATCTAGTGACGAAGAACAGGCATCCCGCAAGCACGGAAATTCTGCGCCGAGTCGAGCAAAAGTAAATCCCGAAGTAAGCAAAGTGCTCATTCGGAATCGGAGAGGTTGGACCGAGCATCGGACCTGTTTTCTACATCGCAAGAGGATGGTCGGCGATACGGTGTGTGTGGCTAGCCTGATCATAATGCGCGAACTTGTCAGAGTGATATAGAAACGTAATAAACCGAATGGACTGGGCTAAATCCAGAATTTTGTGTTTACGGGACGCTGTGTTAGTGAGTTGATAAAAAACCAACCAGCCGTGATACGACTTTTGAACAGCGCGATATGACCCCAGCAGCTCCGTAGAATAGCACCCCGCTGAGATCCTCAATACCCACGACGACGACAGCTACATAGCAGTATTTTGCGTATCCCTAACTGGGCGTAGATTGACTTCATTCTTTCACTGGCGGAGTCCACTCCCGGACATTCGTTGGAACGCGTCCACTCTTGTTAGTGAGGTGGGCATTATCTCAATAATGGCCGATGTTCCGCAGGGCGGTTTCAGGTCCGGCGACTCTCTTCTGCACACCCGACTGCAACCACTGGGACCACCCCAATGAATATATAAACGTGCACTCCTACGACCTTTCCTTAGCAAAGATGCTTGAATTAACTCTAAGCCAGGAGCATCCCAGCAGACATGTCCTAAATTCAGTACAATTCTAGCGGCTCAGGGGGTTAAACGCAGACTAAAAGCTGTGTGACCTGGTGCATATAGATTTAACAGTAATCGTGACAAACCAGCATTTATCACCTACACGCTGTCAAAATTGTCATCTAAGGAGCGGGACTAGTTATTAGACGAGCTCTCCCCGCTGCTAATAGATGGATGGTCTGCTGGGCGGGCTCCGTTTATCCATTCCCTGACGTCATTCGGTTGAATATCAATAGATAACTCTGCAATGCCATCTGGCATGTTGACGCATGAGTTGACTTGGTCAATATACCAACTGAATTGTTCGTTGAAACTTCGTCTGAGTAAAGTCTCATAGAGAAAGGGGGCGAGAGACCCCCTAAGGAGGGCGCGAGAGAAGTTTTCGTGCCTATGCATTAAGACATCGACGGCGGCCCCTCGCACGTACCTGTCCTCGTCGCCGAGCCGCGCCGCTACAGCCGTCAGCACCTCGTCAGGCAGCGCCGCGCGCCCGCCTAGAACGTGGACGGCGGCCCCCCGCACGTACCTGTCCTCGTGGCCGAGCCGCGCCGCTACGGCCGTAAGCACCTCGTCAGGCAGCGCCGCGCGCCCGCCTAGAGCGTGGACGGCGGCCCCTCGCACGTACTCATCCTCGTCGCCGAGCCGCACCGCTACGGCCGTCAGCACCTCGTTAGGCAGCGCTACGCGCCCGCCTAGAGCCTTAACGGCGGCCACTCGCACGTACCAGTCCTCGTCGCCGAGCCGCACCGCTACGGCCGTAAGCACCTCGTCAGGCAGCGCCGCGCGCCCGCCTAGAGCCTTGACGGCGGCCCCTCGCACGTACCTGTCCTCGTCGCTGAGCCGCGCCGCCACGACCGTCAGCACCTCGTCAGACAGCGTCGCGCGCCCGCCTAGAGCATCAACGGCGGCCCCTCGCACGTTCTCGTCCTCGTCGCCGAGCCGCGCCGCTACGGCCGTCAGCACCTCGTCAGGCAGCGCCGCGCGCCTGCCTAGAGCGTGGACGGCGGCCACTCGCACGTGCTCGTCCTCGTCGCCGAGCCGCGCCGCTACGGTCGTGAGCACCTCGTTAGGTAGCGCCGCGCGCCCGCCTAGAGCCCCGACGGCGGCCACTCGCACGTCCCAGACCTCGTCGCCGAGCCGCACCGCTACGGTCGTGAGCACCTCGTTAGGTAGCGCCGCGCGCCCGCCTAGAGCGTCAACGGCGGCCCGTCGCACGTACCAGTCCTTGTCGCCGAGCCGCGCCGCTACGGCCGTCAGCACCTCTTCAGGTAGCGCCGCGCGCCCGCCTAGAGCGTTAACGGCGGCCCGTCGCACGTCCTCATCCTCGTCGCCGAGCCGCGCCGCTACAGCGGTCAGCACCTCGTCAGGTAGCGCCGCGCGCCCGCCTAGAGCGTCGACGGCGGCCCGTCGCACGTACCTGTCCTCGTCGCCGAGCCGCGCCGCTACGGCCGTCAGCACCTCGTCAGGCAGCGCCGCGCGCCCGCCTAGAGCGTGGACGACGGCCACTCGCACGTGCCTGTCCTCGTCGCCGAGCCGCGCCGCTACGGCCGTCAGCACCTCGTTAGGCAGCGCCGCGCGCCCGCCTAGAGCCTTGATGGCGGCCACTCGCACGTACCTGTCCTCGTCGCCGAGCCGCGCCGCTACGGCCGTCAGCACCTCGTCAGATAGCGCCGCGCGCCCGCCTAGAGCGTGGACGACGGCCACTCGCACGTGCCTGTCCTCGTCGCCGAGCCGCGCCGCTACGGCCGTCAGCACCTCGTTAGGCAGCGCCGCGCGCCCGCCTAGAGCGTGGACGGCGGCCCCTCGCACGTCCTCATCCTCGTGCCGAGCCGCGCCGCCACCTCTTCAGCAATACTTCGCGGAATTGAGGCTCGAGATGCTAGTGACCGTAAGATAGTATTCTGAAAAGTACCAGACTTGTTGCTTAAAGAAGACTTTAAAGCTAGCTCGGGAAACTCAACTTCACTAGCTAGCTTCGCGTTGTTGTTAAATTGCATTCAAACTGCAGCCACTGTGCCGAACGTTTTTCTAGGGCCTCCCGCGTTGGTAACTCTCTCGTTACTTCGCTCAAGCAATGCATGACCAGTCGCTGATGCGTAGGACCCAAGAGGTCGAGCGGTTCCTTCTCGATTGTATTGATGAACTCTGGTGCCTGGCCACCCCTGTCAAGCAAGCCGGTAACAAAGCGCCAAAAGATGTCGTAGCGGGCTGTGTATTTGTGTTTCTGAAGAAATTGAGTAGGGGAACTTGTGGTTATGTTCGTGCCCCTACTATTGAATGTAAGAAACTGGAGCTGTGATTCATGGTTCTTCCACTGCCGCGCTAGATATCGTGCCGCAAAGTACTCTTGAAATGTTAAATGTATGAAGTGGTAACTTCGGCCACGATATTTCGATGAGGGATCTGACGTCCGTAGGAAAGAGAGTAATGGCAAGGTTTTATCAGGGAAGAGGTTTGGTGTGAATTGGCTGGAAATGCTGTCCAAGTGGCCCGATGTGAAGTCAATTACATCGTTGTGTAGTCCAGTGAAGGCGAGAATCTCCATGAACGACAACTCAACTTCGATCAACTTTTCGATTGTACACCTCCCAGCTGATGCTAAATGCCCCTTCGTCAACACGTCGCTCTCGTGTTTCTTCTTCAATCGCAGGATATCCTTCTTCCACAATTTCAACTCGATTTCTTGATACATGTCAGTCATGGTGTTCAGCATGACGTCGGTATCCCGATCATTATCCCAGGTGTAACAAAGAGCATCCAATTGGATCGGGATGCGCACAAGACCCTCGATGAGCCAGCGCTCTTGAAGAAAGGACTGGACGCCCCTGACTTTGGCCTGGTCTATCTTGCCCGTTTCGGGATTAGTAAAGGATTTTTCAATATACTCGTCCACCTCACCGGGGCCGAATCCAGTTGTTTCCAGCTCGAGATCCAAGTTCGACGGGGCCTTAGCGGATGGTCGAGACGTGATGACGACGTTGGGCTGGTTTAAAAGCTTGGTGAGGAAGCGGCCCATACTGCCCTCGTCCGCCAGGTCCTGTGATACTTCGTCTAAGCCGTCGAGAAGAAACAGTGTTTTGCTGCTCTTGGTATCCAATGCGCGGGCCAGAGCCCTGGCAAGGTTCTTTCCAGCCGTTGACAGCTCGTACTCATGATTGAAAAAGTTTTCAAAGGTGTAATATGGAGTATTGAGCCTTTCTGGCAGCTTCAGGTTTCGCAGTGGTACCCAAAGCACGCGGTCGAACAACTCGTTCCATTCGCGCCATGAACTATGAGTAAATTCATGGACAATCTTCTTGCACAGGGTAGTCTTGCCCACCCCTGCACGGCCTCGAATCAATATTCTTCGTGGGTGCATCGGTCGGTCGTCGCTTCCCTTGCGTTCGTTGAAGATTCCCGACAACTCGACCTGCATAGTCTTTTCCGCCGTCTCCACCTTCTGTCGAGCGAAGATGGAAAACGGGGATGGCCCAGTGTCCTCCTTGTTGGAACGGCTAGCGCCCTGGCCAGGTTTTTCCACTATAGCTAGGTTGATATAGCACTGTTGCATCGCCAGCGGCTCGCCCGAGAGCCGTTCGATCTTGAGCCTGTCCGCCGTGTAGTATTTCTCGCATATCCATGCGTCGGCTTGCTCAAGCAACGATGGGGTTTTCAGACGTTTGATCGCCTCTGCCAGGTTCTTGAATACCACATCAGTCGGCCCGCCGCACTTGTTGAGCCCGGAATGATCTGTTTCGATGCTGTGGCTCTCACCGGCATCAGCGTGAACCACGGCAGAATCCCGTGATACCACCTGCAGAGGGTTAGATGGATACCAACAAGGAGATGTACACACTTACAACGCCCAGCGAGAGCCCGAGTAGATATGTCTTTTTGGTCTCGTAGAATGATATGATTGGAACTTTTCGCCGTCGCCTTTCGTTCGAGGCTACGAGAGAGCTGAATGCGTCTGTAAGGTTGCTGAGCTGGGCTTCATGATTCCTCAAAGACAGAAGTAGTGTCTTGTCCGATCCAAGGAAACCTGTCATCCAGGCCAGCACAGCGCCGGCAATGGAGACCGACGAGCCCTGGTGAGGGGTGCCGAGAAACAGTATGCCCGATGTATCGTCGACGATTTCCTGGGAGTCGCCGCTGCACAGAGCCTTGCAGAGGTCAGAAGACATGACGCTCAAGCATTGGGGCACTCTGACGTACCTGCTTGATGATGATACCACCTAGGCTATGGCCAATGAAAATAATAGGGAGGTGCTGGCAGATGCGTCAGCCATGTCCCGCAATGGGCGTCGTGATCCTTACATGTGATGATCGCTTGTTCTTGATCTCAGCGAGAAGGCATTTGCCTATCTCTGCGGTGGTCTTGACAGGGGCGTCGATCAGCCAGTTGGAGTCATGGACAAAATTCCAGATCCTGGCGTCGGGGAAGTCGCACGCGAGCAGGTCTTTGAGCAGGTGCACCTTTGTAGGTTGTGCAGTTTGGTCTCTGGCGGCACCGGGTCCTGAGGTTTTCCGAGCCTCCCATGTGTGATACGGATGTGCACCGAGGCCAGGGATGGCGATGATCCTGTGTTCAAGTCAGCCACGCATGCGGGTCGAGCGAGCAGTTCCAACGGACTCGAATTTGGCATCTTTTAGCGTAGGGGTAAGATCCCGCAATGTCCCAGAGCGTAGTTCGTCGCTGGGTCGACAAATCTTGCTCACAGCGCGATGGAGCGACCTGGCAAGGAGTAGCGTTACGATGGCCAGGCCAGCCCACCAACCAGGCATCCATATCCATCCCATGGCCACTTTGAGAGTCGAGCACGACAAAAATTTAGCACGAAGCGACAAAAAGAAGATGAGAATAGCCTAAACGTGGAACTGCCTGGGCAAATTTGGCAGACGAAAATGGTGCCCAACAATGCATGGCGGCCGGTTACGAGGGGGAGAGTCACGGGTTCTGTTCCTGCACGGATGCATGGCTGCAAGACCTCGATTCTGGTTGCTTCCCTGCTCATACAGCTCTCTCGTTCTGTGGGATAGCAGGCCAAGCCCAAGCGGACGCGAAACAGGAAGGCAGCCAGTGCCCGACCCTCACCCACCGGAAAAAGGAGGCTAGGATGTTACAGGTACTCTGCGGTGCGTGCAGCAAGACGCATTTCGCTATCCAATAAAACCATGCTACGTAGTGCATCCCGCCCCATGCCCGATACCACACCAGTTATTGCTTATGTACCAGCTGCGTACCGTCTAATTATTACTAGTATGCTTTTGGTCTTGCCCAGTGGCAAGGCCGCTGTGGCTGTTTGAGACGCATACTGCTGCGCGATCATGGCGACGCGGCTGGGGGCAATTCTGGCCATGACAAGAATGCTTGACTACATCATCATTGTTTATTACGCCCGGTGGCTTCCAGCCAATGGGGCTCGCTAGCTATTCTTAGATACGATTCACGATATTTCCCATTATGTGCTTTTGCCAACCATCCTGCAACTGTCCTTCCCACAACCTCTAGCTGGCTTGAGGGCTATTCCCCACGTGCTCGGAGTCCTGTCTTCAGCGACCGAAGCGTCACAAGTCATGTGTCATGATTGCTGGCTGATGTGTAGCGGAGCTAACCTACGTGAAGCAAAATATCGAATCGGGCTGATAACGTTTCAATTATCGAAGCGTCCCGTCACAAGCATGAAACGTATTGTCGCACGAACTGCACCCAGGTGTAAATTCTATTTTGGTCCATCTGATGCCAGTTTCCCTCCTAACGAGAAGGACAACTCGTTCCATCTCGTGTTATTTCATTCTCGCGACTCCTTTCGCTGTTCATCCCATCGCGGGCATTGAAAGAGGAAATGCTTCACCGTCTCCCTCGCACGCCTGCATGCGCACTGTTCCGTCTGGGCACTACTTCGATACGGTGGAGATAGGTAGGTGGTGGGGGCGTGGCACGAGTAGCTATTCAGTCTTGCCATGCCCGTTCTCAATTGTGCAAGCGCTGAGCGCTGCTTCCAGGGTCCATTCCTCATAAATCGCCCGTGTGTGGCTCCCAGGCAGCGCGGCATCGATTTTCTTGGACAACTTTCCCACGCCTTCTGGCAACCGCCGTTGTAGTGGCAGCTCCTGATGGTGACAATAACTATTTTTGAAGGGGGCGATATGGCATTCATCGGACTTTTGGGCTGGCGCTCAGGCAGCAGTGGCTGCGTGCGCAGGGAGCCCCGCGATGCTATCTGGTATTGGATGGTAATCAACTTTGTACCTTTTGAAAATGTCATAATGATGGTCACGAGTCAAATGCCCTTGGAAAGATTGTAGTTTGTTGAACGCTGCTTTCTTGTCCCTACATCGCGGATCTGGGCACTGCACGGCGCGTTGGCACATACCCTTGAGATGTTGAGAAAGAAGGTGGTCCCTCGCACGATATGCTGAGCAGAATCTGCG
>JAFEME010000501.1:0-21433 GCA_018831755.1 Niveomyces coronatus
CCGCCGCCGCCGCCGCCGCCGCCGCCGCCGCCGCCGCTCGTCGACGGACGCACACCAAGACCCGTCATGCCCGTTCCTGGTCCAGCCCCTACAGGCGACCCGGGCGTGACGCTGCGCGCAATCTCGTTCTGGCCCGCTAGCAGCGTCGCACGCTGCTCCCACTGAGATTCCATAGCATATCTATCCGCCGGGTCGCGCGGGGCGACAATCGCCGGTAGGTTGGCGGGCACGCTGTCCGAGGAGGCGGTGCCGGACGTATGGTGATGCCGCAAGTGTAGCCGCTCCGAAAGTCGCCGCCCGCGCCGAGGACTGTCCTTGCTTCCTCCGGGGGAGGAGGGCTGACTAGCCTGCGACGAGACGGACGCGCTGCGGGACCGGTGATCGTTGCCGCCGCCGCCGCCACTGGAATGGAAGATGGAGAGGCTGCGACGCAGGCTCTTGGGCTCCCTTGCTGGTGAGAGGTGCGATGTGTCGCCGTGGTTGGATGATGATGCGGGGCTGCCGCTGGTGTCGCCAATGTCGGGTGGCTGAATGACTTCCATGGTGGCCGTGTCGGAGCGGACAAAGGTGAACTCTGGGACGTCACCGCCCCCGCCGCGAGGAGCGGTGTTATAGCTTCCTGCAGCCGTGTGCGCAGCCTTTTCTGCCGTCGCCTCCTTCTCTTCCGTCTCGTCCCTCCGCCTAAGCTTGTCCCGCAGGCCCATCTGTGTTATGTATGATATGGAGTGGTGTAAATATGACGATTGATGATGATATTCGAGGAGACTATGTAGACTGGTGGGTTTTTCTCAATATTGATATAGTTTTATGTCGAGCTTTGCACGTTTTGCTTCGTTGTCTCGGTGGGAAAGTGAACAATGGTGTCTGTCTGTCGCTATCGTGGGAAGAGACGTTGGCGGCGGGGCCGAGGCAGCTGACCTTGTCGTGGTGGTGTTTGTCCGCGGGCTGATGCTCAAAGGGATGAGAATGTCCTTCTTTGATGGGCGGAGCGACTGATTCCTCCCTTTGATTCGCTTCGGAAGCGACCCGGTGTTGCTGATGCGAGGCAGAGAGCTGAGGCACAATGCCGTTCGTTGGAGGGCAGTGAAGGAGGGGTACACTGTCAAGCACCGACTCAGCCTCGACCACATGCGTGGCTATAGAGATATATATAAATAGTATCACGAATGTACTATTCCAAGCGATTCGCGTTCATGCATGCACCCGACGATCAACTGGCTAATCAACTCTCAAACATTTTGCCATTTGCTTCAGATGATCCTGCAATGTCTCAGAGGCCGCCGCGACACTGTTTCAACCGTGGTTTGCCGAAACACCAATACCGCCTACGCGAGCCAATCGCACCACCTCCTCACAGCTACAAGGACTGACACGTATAAAAATTAATTCTCAAATTTCTTCACGACTATCATCTTTCTGCTATTCTTCATGCTTCTTGATCCCGAGCCTTACAAGACTTCATCAGAGTCGGTGCACAACTCTGGCGTAGGCAGGTGTCTTGGGATATTAGCGGGACATTGAATCTCCGTTGGATGCGCAATGCTATCGCCATGCAAAATTCACGCCTGGAAATAACAATGTGTTTATATGCGAGTAAGCCACCGCAATGATGCGAATTGGATGAGGCGGGGGCCTGTACGGCAACGAGGTGGTCATGCACACTCTCCACGGCCAGCCGCTCGTCGCTTTCGGTACCTGTCAGGTCAGCTACAATGGGATGAAATCTTTGCTGTGCTCAAAGTCAGAGTCCTCTTCATCCACCTTCAGGTACTCTGCCACTTCGTCCGAGTCCACATCATCTGAGTCGACAACTTCTTCGTCGCTCGAGACGTCTGCCATGGCATCGCCGTCTTCACGCAGCGCCTGGGTGCGCATAACGCTTGCCCGCTCACGATGCAGAAGTTTACAGCCTTTAGTCTTACATACACCCGTGTTGCTGAAGGCGGGACATTCGTATACGTGTCGGTCTGTACACTCGGCGCCTTTTTCGCAGTAGCCACGGTATCCGAAAGCATAGCATACTGGTGCACTAGGCAAGGCTGCTGAGTGAGAATATCGACAATCGGGATTGGAGCAATTGCCCTTGGCATAGTGCACGCAGCTCGGCACGCGCTCTGCCGTCATCTCGTGGGACAGGTCGCAGAAATCACCATTCTTGCACTGCCCTTCTTTCAAGAAGTCCTTGCAGGCAGCGACCTTGTTCGGGTCGTGCCTGTAGCGACAAGATGGCCCTTTAGAGCAAGATCCTACACCAGCTGTCAGCTCATCTGCGCAGGCCCTCCTAGCTCTGATGATTGCTCCCGAGTTAACTTGGTATTGAGTATGAAATTACCGGTCGATGAAAAGATTTTGCAAAGCTCGTCCACTTTTTTTACGACTCCGGATCGCCTTGTACATTGCATTAGATATTTGTCGTAAAAAGTGCCGTCCACGTACCTGTGGTCCTTGACGACTCGGCTGGCGACGAGATTGCCCGTTTTTGTCCTGTGGAAGCGCACACCGGCTATCTCGGTAGTCTTGGGCGTCGGAGGAGCATCGCTGGGATTGTCTGAAAATCGATCAAGTCATCTCCTGTCATCAAGGAGGTCAACAAGAAAAAAAAAAAGATTTACTCACTGGCTGCGCGAACAAGTTTCCGGCCACCATCCCGGACCAGGAACCGAATATTGTCAATAGCAATTTCTGATGAAACCTGGTTTGCGTTGGAGCTATCATTGTTGCGCATAAGGAACTGCTTGAAACGAGACCTCTCGCTGCTCTTCTGCTGTGTCAGTTTACGCTGCCGCGTCTCTTCAATAGCTTGGGCGCGTGATTGAGCCTGCTGCTGGTATATATTGGCATTGATGAGCTGCTTGTGGCGGTCAGTCTTGGAAATCCATTGTGCCGAGTCTTGGGGGGCATCGGGAGTGGACGGTGACGACTCGGAGGAGCCCGGCTGCCCGTTAAGGTGGAGAGTGCGGTGACGATGAACACGCCTGTTCCCTCTTGCGCCGTACGGTGAAGAGCGATAGCGCTGATTATGATCTTTTTGTATTCGTTAGCGGGCCTAATGCAATATACCGAGAGAAGCAAGCCTCACAGCTGTGGTCGTGCGAAGTGCTCTTGTACGTAGCGCGCTGGTTTTTGTGCCGGTTGATTTGCCCTGTAGTGAGTGGGAGTGAGAATCGGCTCGTATTGGTTGCTCCGAGCATCATTTTGACAAACCGGCTAACGCGCTGATTCGCGCCAACAGCTCCTTGTCCTCTTGCGACATCTTATATGGAGCTTCTTGCTAGTTTTTTTTTTTTCTTTCGAAATGGAGGTGTATCAGGTATTATGCTTAGTTTGATGATGGATTGAAAGTAGGTGTGGCGAGGTTGTGATTGTTGAGTCGGATCCAATATGGTTTATATGGTTTATCTGCGCCCTAGTGATTAGTCATGCTCCAAGCGCCCGATTAGTCTACAGCGCTTAACAAAGCGTGCTTCATGAGCTAGTTACAAAGGCATCAAAAACATATGTCTTTTATTTTTCTTTTCAATAAAAGCCCTTTTGTTTAAAAAAAAAAAGGAGCATAAATCGGAAACTTATTACCCGAGACACTCTCAGACACTCGAACAAGGATTTCGCGTCTCATCGGTCTTTGAAGCCATGGCCAGCTGGGACTTGCTAGATGAACGGAGCGAGACGGAGCTTCACAAAGCCCGCCTCCTCAACGTCGAGGAAAAGCCGTTCAAGCGCATCACAAAGCGCATCGGCACCGTGTCATCGCTCATCTCAAAGCTGGCCGACGACAAGCAGCAGAGGTCCGCCGCCGCCAGCACCACGCTCCAGCTGCAGGAAGACCTGACGCTCGACTTCGCCGCGTTCGACAGCAGCATCGCACGGCTGCAGTTCCTGCACGACGCCAACGAGCGCGAGCGGGCGCGCTACGACGACGACAAGCAGCGGATCCTGCGCGAGTGCCAGGCGGTGCGGGAGAGGAACGCGGTGCTGCGCGCGCAGCTCGACGGCGCGCGCGCCACGCTGGCCCAGCGCAAGAAGTTCGACGAGCTCGCCGACAAGATCACCTCGAACCGCCTGCTGCGCCCGCGCGAGGACCAGCTGGTCAACCTGGAGAAGCTCGACGACGAGTGCCGCGAGCTCGAGCGCGAGAGCGAGACCTACACGGGCACCTGGAAGGAGCGCAGGGACCAGTTCAACCGCATCATGGACGAGGGCATGCTGCTGCGGCGGCAGATCCGCGACGAGAAGGAGGAGGTCGACCGCCGCGAGGGCATGAACGAGGGCACCGAGGACGACGCCGTCGCCGCGCCCACGCCACGACCGGACGCTGACGGGCAGAACAAGGACGATGAGGAGGACGGCGGTAAGGGCGAGGCGACGCCACAAAATACCGCCGCCGCGGCCGACACGCCGGCCGCAGAGAGTCTGATCGTCCCCGGGGATGGGAGCGGTGGGGGGTCTAAGAATGCGAGCGCCGTGGCGTCGCCTAGGATTGAGCGTGAGGAGCTCGACAGAGAGGCGTCGGCCGATGTGGACATGGAAGGGGCCGACTCGGCCAGCCCAGACGCCTCTGTCGCGCAGCAAGTATCGGAAGTCGAAAATGAGAAGATGGAAGTGGATGACTAGAAGCTTGCAAACATTTACAGCATCATGATTTTTCTTTTTATACTCTTGGGTGTTGTTTTCGCAAATAGAAACGCAGGCGTTACTCCGTTGATATACCCCAGAATTCAGCGATATTCATAGCATTTCGGCCATCTTTTTTTCTTCTTCCCTATTTCTCCCTTTCGGTGGTATCATATTTACTTTCTAATACAAGTTGTCATCCTATGTAGTCGTTTTGGCCTGTGCTAGCACGGTCTTTGCCTGCGCCGTCTCGGCCTCGCTCGCACCGTTGGCCTGCTCCGCGTTCGCAAGCTGGTCCTCGAGTTTCGCGACGGCATCGTCGATTCGCTGCCTCAAAGGACCGAACACGGCTTTTGTCTGCTCAATAGCGGTTTGCTAAGAAAAAAAATCGGTTCACAAGAAACCCAAATGTCAGCCAATACGTAGACGATGCAAAGAGGGGGGGGGGCGAAAGATCGAGAAGCTTTACCTGCTGTTTCAGCATAAACGTGTCATTGCCGTCTGCATCTTGAGAGCCCGAATTGAGCTTCTCCTCGAGGGCTTTGACGGCCTGCTGCTGCTCGAGGAGCTCCTTGTGGTATGATGCCTCTTCCTTGAGCAGACGCTGCACAGAGCTCGTGGAGATGGCGAGGGGTGAGGGGCCGGGCATGGCTGTGATGGGCGCTTGGCGGCTGGATATTTTTCCTTCGAATTTGCAGACTTCGTCAAGGGCCCCTGATCGGAGGAATGTGTAAAATGCTTCCGAGAAACTGGACGGTTATCGGGATCCGTAGAAAGCGTTGATGCTCAAGGCAATCATTGAGCCGACGTGGGGTTTGGCTTGCTGGGATAGCGGGAACGGCCAACCCCACTATCGGAGGTCAACACACCGACGCCTCCCTCGATGTGCTGAACGAGTTGGACGTCTATTCGGGATAAGCGTAGAGGATAGCGAGAATGGCGAATATGGAGGCGTAAAGATGTCGATTCATTCGCGTTTACCAGACGGAAGCCGGCTTCCTCTTAGATCATCAGTGGGGAATCTGATGTGATTTCCGTGGATGTTTAGAGGATCGAATGACGAAGGTTGAGTCATTATACGAGGCGACATCAACATTGAACAAGATTCGAGACTCT
Organism: Niveomyces coronatus; assembly: GCA_018831755.1. Taxonomy (NCBI): domain Eukaryota; kingdom Fungi; phylum Ascomycota; class Sordariomycetes; order Hypocreales; family Cordycipitaceae; genus Niveomyces; species Niveomyces coronatus. The sequence continues at coordinate 5,728 of JAFEME010000501.1, forward strand.
TTTTTTTTTTTTTTTTCAGCATCACCACAAAGACTCTCGTATCGTCGAGAACATCTCCTGAATTCGTGTACACAATGGTCATCTCCGGCTTCAGACACGAGGTGCCGCCCGAGCCCGCGTACACCGCATCGCAGGCCTCATCATGGCTCCGACGCCTTCGCCTGCCAGCAGCCTACCAGCAATACGCAGACTCGCCGAGCAGCATCCCCAAGACGCACCAAGCGCTGTGCGTCCTCTTCCGCTGCCAGATCTCGACGTTTCCCTACGAGAACCTGTCGGTGCACTACTCGCCGAGCCACCTCGTCGACATCGCGCCCGCCGCCCTCTACGACAAGATGATGCGCGATGGCCGCGGCCGCGGCGGCTTCTGCATGGAGCTCAGCATCTTCTTCCACCACATGCTGCGCGCGCTCGGCTTCCGCGTCATCATGACCGGCGTCCGCAACCGCACGCGCACCAACGGCGTCCCCAGCGGCGAGTATCAAGGCTGGTAAGAAAGACGAGAAAGAAATCCCCCCCCCCCTCCCGAGCTTTCTCCTTCGCCGCACGGAAGCCACCCTCTTTGTTTTTTCCTTCCTGCACAAAGCTGACTGACCTGTTGCTAAAAAAAAAAAAACCACTTCGCCAGGACGCACATCAACAACATCATATACCTCCCCGACGGCACGAGGCACAGCGCCGACGTGGCCTTTGGCGGCGACGGCCCGACCGCGCCCCTACCCATGGACGACGAAAGCCACGTGCACCGCAACCTCGGCAGCCAGGAGGTGCGCCTGGTGCGCGCCGCCATCGACAAGCAGCAGCTCGCGGCGCCGCGGCCGTGGATCTACCAGTACCGCAACGACCCGCGGGGCGGCGAGTGGAACTCGTTCTACAGCTTCGCCGAGACGGAGTTCTTCCAGGAGGACTTCGAGGTGCAGAACTGGTGGGCGTGCGCGCGCACGCTGCACCGCTGGACCGTGCTCGTCGTGCGCTTCCTGCGGGGGCGCGATGATGGCGACGAGGTCGCGGAGCTGGCGCGGGAGAGCGGCGACGAGCGGCAAGCAGGGAAGGGGGAGGAGAGCGATGATGATGTGGCGATTGTGGGCAAGGTGATGCTGGTGGATGACCTGGTCAAGGTCAATCTTGGAGGCCGAACGACGGTGATTCGCGAGCTGCGCAGTGAGGAGGAGAGGGTGGCGGCGCTGAAGAGATACTTTGGCATTGAGCTCTCCGAGAAAGACGTCAATTCTATACACGGCTGGGACAAGAGCCTGGATTCAGAGGTATCAAATTAAAGAAAAAATGCATGCACTACATATCGACTTCGCATTCAATGGCTCAAATCACGATAGTCGCCGGCAAGACAGATATTCCACACGACGCGTCTGGTCATTCATAAATAAAAAAAAAGCCTAATTAATAAAAGAAGAGCCCGGACGGGGCAAGTCATCTAACATGAAGAGTCTTTCCTACATAAGAATAAAAGAAGAATTCCTTCGATCACCTTGACTTTTATTCCGACAAGGGCCCAGCCCGAGACTCATCATCTCGCTCCCATGGTATCCAGTCAAGAGTCAACGCCGCCAACGCCCACACTTTCAGTCGTGCTCGGCCCATTCCGCCCTCTCCGTATGCCAAGAAAACAATAGGAACCTGTGGAGATCCAAAGCCTATCAAGCCCGAAATAAACATGACCTGCAACCGTTCAACAAACGCGCAGTGAGACAGACCAGAAAGTCGGAACCGGTCCCTCAAAAGTAGAAACACATAAAACGCCAATGAAAAGAGCCTTCCGCCAGATAAAAAACAATTCAACAGCATCTACTGCCACGGTGTTCAAGCGCCAACCGCCACTGTCTGAGCGGTGGGTAGTGCTGGCTCATTCACGTTTTGTGCAATCTCGCCTCCAGCCTCTCGCTCCGCCCACTCGCCCCAGAGACCACGCTTGGCGCGCACGCGGATACTATCCCCGAGCTCATCGCCCTGCTCGACCTTGATAGCGTCCTTGGTGGCTAGGACAAGACATTCAAAGAACATCTTGGTGGCCTCGGCTTTGGTTGTTCGCTTTTCCGGCAGCAGGTCCTGGAAAACAACTGCTGTTCTGGTTCTTCTCTCTGCACTGGATGCTGCCTCCGACCCGAACAAGTCTCGCAGAACGTGAACGGCGTGCTTAGTGCCGAGGGAAACGGGACCGCTCTCTTCAGGAGGCACAATGGCCGGCGCTGTCGTGTCAAAGGCGGGGAACGCACTGACGTCGTCATCGTCGGCGCCGAGGAACCCGCCGTCGTCTGCAGGTATGTCAATAATGGTTCCGTCGGGACCGATACTACGTTCGCCAAAGTTGTTGTTCCCAAAGTCCAATTCTGTTTCATCTCCAAGCACGAGACGCGGCGATTTAGTGGCTCCGTGGTCGCTGTCGACGTCGGCAACGCCGCTATCGCGTTTTCTCTTGTGGTCGCCACGCAGCATCTCCAGGGTCAGCATGCCGCGAAGCTCAGGCGCCCAAGTCGTGCTCCTCCCGTCCTTCAAGATGGAAGATACAAAGCCACCACTCTTGTGCATTTCTAGCAACGCCAACAAAGCGGGGTCGCGGGGAACATAGCGTGCCGGCTTGGTGATATTGTCGCGGTTGGATTGCTGTTCTCGGATGAGCTTAGAGGCAAGAGATATCTCCTCATCGGGTATGAGGAGCCTCTGGCGCTTGGGACGCTGTGCGGGTCGGCGAACAACGGTGGTCTCGGTCTCGTCGGCAGGCTCGTAGAGGTCGGTGGCGTTGGCATATTGCGCCTCCATATCCTTGGCGAACTGCTCGTCGATATCGGACAAGGGCGATTCTGATATTCTGGCACGGTCTGGCTGTCCTAGCACAGACATTCCCGGCAGGCCGGTACCGTCACCGGGGTGGAAGTTGATCAGGTCATCATCGTCTCCCATGGCTATGTCTCCCTCACCATCGAGGATCTGAATGGTGTCGTCGCCTAGATCGAAGGCCGCGGAGACATCGGGCATCTTGCCGCCGGCGATATCGATCTCGCTGAATATATCATCCTCGACGTTACGGGCAGCGGGAGCATCTCGTCCCTGTTCCATGCTGAAGCCATCGAGGTCTCCCAGCCCGAGGTCAAGATCCAAATCATCCATGACGGCTATGGTGTCATCTTCCAGACCGCCGGGCCCCTGGAGGAATTGGCTGTTGTCGAAGTCCTCCTGGAGATTAATATCACGATTGTTGGTTCGACCTTTTCGGCCAACGGGCGTCGCTGTGACGTCCTCGGTCTGTGACAGAAGCCATGAAGCATCTGGAGGCGGTGGAAGGTCGAGGTTGTCGTAGGGTGTGATGAGGTCGGGAAGTAATAATGATTCTCGATTAGAGACTTGGAGATTTGTGGCCAAATCATTGTTGCCGCTTGAGCGGAAAGCCTAATGCACATGTCAGTAACGGCGACCGCCTTGGCACGGGAGCAAGCCCTTGACTCACCATTTTAATCTTCATCATAGCCTCGTTGCAGTCGTCGAGCAGGTAACGCGTTTTCCGTTGATAGATCCTCACGACGCCGAGCAACAGCTGCCCGGATAGACGCAATGCCATGGGCGCCTGATTTGGTGTGATGATGGCCTCGACACTGTCGGTGACATTGGACTGCAGAATATGATTTTTGGAAAGCTTGCGCTCAAGATTGGCCGACAGCCAGACCCGGGCCAGCGGCCCGGATTTTTGAAGCAGAGTCTCTGAATAAAACATGGTGGCTCGTCGTCAGGCAAAATGAGATATGACCGGAAAAAAAGAAGATGTTCGAAATTTTTGAGACAAAACCGTTCGTAGAGACGCGGGCCACCCGAGCAAGTTGGGAATATCGAGGCGGGCGGTGGGCAACACGAGACGTACGTGCGGGCCGCGTCGGTAGGTACAGGTGGGTAAACAAGCAGCGCGCGGAACGTGTTGTCTGGCGCAAAGCGCGCACGAGGCAAAGAATTCGAGATTCCAGACAAGCTAAGCAGCAGTGTATAATATGTTTCAGCGAAAAATTCTCAGATTTTGTTGAAGAGCGAGCGAGGGCGCAGAAGCAAAGGCGCAAAAAGCGTAAAATTGGGCGTGAGTAACTATGGTGACAATAGCAAGTTTCCACGTCGGGGGTCGAGGGGGGGGCGGCGGCAAGGCAAGGACAAATTTGTGACCTGGACTTGTCCTGTAGTGTAGGGAACCAGGCACTTATAGGTACTGTAGCTACCACTACGGCTACCTCTGTGCGGCTGGGCTATACCTCTCTTTACCAACCAAATGCGCTAAGGGAAGAGGCAAAAAAAAAAAGGGCGTGGCTGGGGAGAGGCAAGTCACGGAGTTAGTTCCACTAGTGGCTGACTGGCCGACCAAGACAGACACGCAAACGTGCATTGTAGTTTGTTAGGCATAGTGCTAGCGGATATATGTTGATCCGAACCGTTCCATCTGGTACGATGTTCAAGATACTAATGGTAGGCGGCGACGGCCTTGATTCAAGATCAGTTAATGTATATAAAACCATGACTTACTATTGTACATTTCTTTTCTTTGGTAACACTTTTTTGACGTAATCATATGAGTATTCCATCATTGGCACTTACCGTCTGCTCCTCCACTATAGTATAGACATCGCAATCGGTCAGCCCCACCGGCTCTGTGGCTAACGCTCGCTTCCTAGCGCCTAGTAGTGACTCCTTGCAGATGGATGCGCGTTTCGAAATACTAGCCGTATATGTACCGTAGCTAATTTCACCTACTGTACCTACCATACAGCAGCCGGGCCTCGCGCGTCACTAAACTGCGTCGCAAAACACCAACCCGTGTCGCATCGTAATCGCAGCGCGTCCGCCATGTCTTCCGAGTCCGAAGATCCTCTCGATCAGATTGATGAGGGTGCCGAGGATCTTTTCGGCGATGACGATGACGCCGGCTCGCCAGCACCTCGCCGCCCTGACGATGATGACGACGGCCTTGCATCCGATCCCGAGGAGAACGGGGACAATGAACGGTACGGGGACGAGGATGATTTCCAGGCGGAGACCAAGGAAAAGGTGGTCATGGCGGTGCAGACTTACCGCCACCGGATTCCGAAGCCCAAGGATAATATCGTGAGCAAACTACTCGTCAGTCTCACGTCACTTTACACTGACTGGTAATGCAGCTGCGGGTGATGCGAGTCCCCAAATTTATGCGACTCATACCCTCGGAATACGTGTCCGAGAGCTTCACACCGACCGAAGAGGATGTGCTCAACGCCCGGCAAGAAAACCCTGCACATGTTGCCCGAGTGCGCCGCGATCAGAGCACTGGTCTGCTTCAGAGCAACACCAACATCTACCGATGGAATGACGGATCAATCACCATCGGCGTTGGTGGCGAGCACTTTGAGGTTCAGAAGAAGGCGCTCGCGCCCGGACCCGGCGAACCGTTCGATGAGGTCAAGGACGGCCATTATTACGCCGCGGCGGCGGAGCTGCGCAGCAATCTCCTCATGACTGTCGGCCATATCACGGAGCAGTTCAATGTACGGCCGAACAAGGGATCCGGTGACGATGCTCTCGCCACCCTGCAGCAGCGGATGCAGACCGCCAGCAAGACCATGAATGAGGACGAGATGATTATCAGGACAACGCGAGATCCTGAGCTGCAAAAGAAAGAAGCAGAGATGGCAGAGAAGGAGCGCATGAAGGCGCAAAGAAGACGCGAAAATGCAGCGGCCAAGATGGAAGGCCTGGGACGATCCGGCCGGGGCGGCGGCCTCTCCATCGGCGACCTCGAGGGCGGGAGAAGAGGAGTGGGATCGTCGAGAAAACGAGGCGCCCCGGGAGCAAGACGCAAGCGCAGGAACCCGGAATATGATTCCGACGATGATCTTCCTCAAGGCGTGCGCAGACAGGAAGATTACGACATGGACGACGGCTTTCTTGTTGATAGTGACGACGAAGAGGAAGTGGAGAGCGATGCGGACGAGGAGGAAGAAGACTTTGTCGATGATGACGGAGACAATGGCAGCCGCCGCAAGTCGAAGAAGCGGCGGACTACGGAATCGGATGAAGATGCGGAGGGAGACGAAGTCATGGAGACGTCTGGACGCTCCAGACGGCGTCAAGTCGTTGATGACGAGGACGATGAGGACGAGGAGTAGTAGTCAGCAAGTGGCAGTTTGCCTCTATTTGTTTTCTATATTTGGCCTTCTTTCTTTCTTCCTTTTTTTTTTTACACATCACTTCCATACTGGTCTATCAGAGGATCATGGGTCACCAACGGAGTTTATTCCAGTCTCGAAATATTAAACATGTTCAAGCCTTAGTTGACTGTGCATCACGATGCAGCTTAATTCTCCCCGTGCGGTACCTACTGTAGCAGAGAGTTTCGGTGGGGCACTGAGGTCACTACGCCGGAGGGGCGAGGCGTCATCACATGTCTTTGCTGAATTCGGGTCATCTACCGCCATATTATTTTCTCTACACCTCATCTCCGCCCTTATTTTTTTTTTAGATTTTCTTACCTCTTTTCCCCCCATGACCAATAGGTAGCACGCCACTACCGCGCCGGTCCCGTCTACTTGGCCCGGTCAAATGCGCAGATCCAGACTCGGCCCGGCGTCCGCACCGTTTGTATCCGTGCTCTCTCAGTTCTGCTTGTGACGACGTTGTCCTCGGCATGTTTCAGGCACTGCTCGCCGTATGGCGGGTGATTGTCGAGGTAGCGTCGTTCTGGCGCAAGGTCAGTGGTCTCTTCTTATATCTACTATGCTACCTCTAGTCTGCGTCTCGGCTGGGGGGGGGGGATTTTATTATTTGCATTCTCAGTCATCATGGTCTTACTAACACCATCAAAGAAGCTATTCGGGTGGTTTACTCGCAGGAATCCGGTCGACCTATGGCTCGAGTTGCTTCGAAATGCAGAAGCCTTTGAAGAGTGGGAGGAAGCAGCCCTACACCTAGACAATCTCCTGGGGCTGGATCTCTGGTATGTTCGACCAGGAAGAAAATGATGTGCGTTCAGAAGCCTCGCTGATGCCTGCGATCGTTTCAGGCGGAATAATCCGACGTCTAAATACTACGATTGGCGGCTCATCACCGAAAGACTAAACTCTCTGACGATAGCGAGGGAAGAAAATGACTTCCAGCAGCTGGTCAACCTCTTGCGATCCGGCCTGGTCCGGAACCTGGGCAACCTGACCGTGCCCAAGCTTTACAACCGATCATTCTCGGGGACAAAGTACCTGATTGAAGAATACATAGCGCAGGTGGCCGAGACGGTAGAGGACATCAGCATGCTGCCGACCAGCACGTCACACTCGGCCGGGAGCTCGCTTACGAACCAGATGAAACTCGACTTCATCCACGACACGCGCCAAGCCTTCGGCAGGAGCTCTCTCGTGCTGCAGGGCGGAGCCATATTCGGCCTCTGCCACCTCGGCGTGGTCAAGGCTCTCTTCCTCCGCGGCCTGCTGCCCCGCATCATCACCGGCACCGGCACCGGCGCTCTGATCGCCGCGCTCGTCGCCATCCACACCGAGGACGAGCTCCCGGGCGTGCTCAACGGCGACGGCATCGACCTCAGCGCCTTTGCGTCCCGTAGCAAGGCGGCCGACGGACAGACCGCGCCGCAGCAGACGTTCCGCTCGAGATGGAACTCGCTCCTGCGGCGCCTGCGGCGGTTCACCCGGGAGGGCTACTTCCTCGACGTGTCGGTGCTGGAGGACTGCGTCCGCGCAAACGTCGGAGACCTGACCTTTGAGGAGGCCTACAACCACAGCAAGCGGATCCTCAACATCACCGTCGCGACCGAAGGGCGAGGCGGCGTCCCGACCCTGCTCAACTACATTACTGCGCCGAATGTCGTAAGCTTAAACTCGCTTCCTTAAAACGAACCCAGGCAACTCCCGAAACTAATTGCAACCCCGCTCCCCCCCCTAACAGCTCATCTGGTCCGCCGCCGTCGCCTCCAACGCCTCCTCATCCGCCCTCTACGGGCGCCGCCGAGCCACCGTGCTGTGCAAGGACGCGCACGGCAAGGTCGGCCCCTGGGCGCCCGCCAACACGACCGACTTCCACCACTGGTCGCTCATGTCCTACTCGGACCGCGACTCGCCGCTGCGGCGCATCTCGGAGCTCTTCAACGTGAACCACTTCGTCGTCAGCCAGGCCCGCCCGTACCTCATCCCCTTCCTGCAGTCCGACATGCACGGCCCCTCGCTCGCCGAGACGCGCAGCCGCACCACCCAGCTCTCCGCCTCGCTCGCCCGCATGGTCGGCCTCGAGGCCCGCCACCGCCTCCGCCAGCTCGACACCCTCCGCCTCCTGCCCCCCGCCATACGCCGCTTCCTCGTCGACGAGCAGGTCCCCGCCGCCGCCGTCACCCTCGTCCCCGAGGTCACCGCCGCCGACTTTGTCCGGCTCCTCGAGACCCCGACCCGCGACGCCCTGCACTACTGGATACGCCGCGGCGAGAGGAGCGTCTGGCCCGCTGTCGCCGCCCTGCGCGTCCGCTGCGCCGTCGAGAACGAGCTCGACCGCTCGTACCAGGTCGTGCGCCAGCTCAAGGCCGGCGACTTGCGGCGCAAGGGGAGCATATCTGTAGCCGTTGAGGAGGAGCGCCAACGTATATAGCTTTGATTTGATACCCACGTATACATACATAGATCTCTTCTTCTCCCTCTTTTCTTTTTCTTTCTTCCTCTTGTAGAACTTACAGAACTTCAACATGTGGATGAGAGCAGTTCCATTTGGGGCCGTCAGAGAGGGCGAGGGGCACAGACGGCGCGTCGCCGAAAGGCATCGTCCAGTCAGTCGGTCCTGGTTTATCTACACCAGAAAGATCAACGCCCCTAGATGATGCACCTGTGGCTTCAACAGAGCCTGTCTATACTTTTATGTTATCAGCAGGACGGTCTCGTGCTTTCTGCTCGCGGTAATATCATCACTTCACAGACACTACAAGGCAGTCCCAGGTTTGTGCAGGTTTAAAAATCTTGCCACAGGTTGATTCAATCGGTAGCTGCACAGTCACGTTGCGTAATTCGCATATAACAATCGGACGTGATATATTGTTTATGAGTAGCCTCTGCAAAACGAAATTCAAGGTACAAAGCACCCAAATAGCAACATTAAGCGCCACTTTGTACAAAGAATTTCCACCAGTAATTATGGCGTTGACTCAGGATAGTTCATCTACGTAGCAAGAGTCAGACAACCCGGAAGAACCATGGCTGGCAGTACATAACATACTCGTGCTCATTCTAACTGCGCGATCTCTTTACAAAAAAAGAGCAATGGCGATGGCGCTCATTAGTCCAACAGGAGAGAAACTCATAATCGAGCCAGCGTCCGTTGTGGAAGTAGTCGCGCCACGCGTCTCGAGTGCACCGCCAACTAGACATATTTCATCAGTATCTCACCGACTCACCGTGCACAGAATGAAGATGACTCACGCGAAACGGTTAAGGTAGCGGTCATAGTGGGGGACGGGTTCAACGTATCGAAGGCATCATCAGATGGAACGGGAGGTTCGGAAGAAGATGGCCCGGCAGCCGAATCGGTCGGCTTGTACTCAAACTGCGCGCTATAGTTCGGATCGGAACCGTCGGCGTTGTTGAAAATCTTGAAGTTGTAGGTGCCTGCATCAAGGTTGTCCAGAGTAACATCGTAGAAGTTGTTGACGTTGGCTGATAGTCCATGTTAGCGAAACCACCGCCGTGCAAAAGTCTCGAGAGCATGCCAAGAACGTACTGGCCAGAGTGCGGATATCCTGGAGGTGGCCTGTATCTGGACCTTGCTGAAGGGTAATGGTGCAGCCGCCAGTGCAGCCATCAAAAGTGAGCTCGAAAGGAATACCTTGCCTGGGATTGATTTGAAAATTGGTGAAATGAGGTTGGGCCATGGCGAGACTGGTCACAATGGCCATGACTGCGACAAGGGAGCACTTCATGTTGTCCACGACGGTCAACGAGCGTGGCAAGACCAAACTAAGGAAGAATTATCAGCCCAATGACGTTATTTATATATTGATAATCGTGGTTAGAAGGTGGATGTGTGCAGCGACAGAACGCCTCAACGTTTCTTCGCTTGAAGTCTGTCTCTTTCCTTTGACATTGGTCTCGGATCAAGGACCCGTCTGCCGTTCCCGGGCATTGGTTACGCCTTTGCACACATGTTTGACTCTGATCGTATAGTTAAATCGAAGAGTATGTATCGGTCAGACTCACGAGTGTAGAAGATATAATATCACTATAATTTGAGAAATATTGTCAGACGAGGAACGTGTAGTTGAGAGGGAAAACAAAGATGACTTGACGGGCGAGCGAAGATGAAGAGAAGAAAGTCTGGAAGTAAATGATGCAGATGAATGCTGAGTAGTAGATTTTGCCTCCCCCCTGACGCAAAGTAGGAAGGAGCGCGTTGAGGTAGGAGCTGGTTGCTTCGACATTTCTTCTCCCAAGACATGTGACTTTACAGGTTCGGTCAGAAGCTCATTGACGTAGAAGGAGTTATCGTGGTCGTGTAGTTTCTGGCTTACGCGCACACCATAGAAGGAAAATATATGGCTTTGCTGGGGATTGCTGTGGTGATTCCTCGGACCGTTATTGTTTTCGTGTCCCACTTGGCCTTTTGCAGTCACGAGTTAGATGATTATTACTGTTACTTTGATAATACGAGCATATTAAGCTCATGATGATTAATTTCCTTTCTAAACAAAACCCCGATAGCGACGTAGAGGAAGGGTGCCACAGACGCGTGCGCTTGGCGCCTATAGCCGATTGAGGTCGAGAGTTGCCGCAAGCGGGCATAGAATCTACTAATGTATCATTTACTGTCGAAAATGTAGCTTTTAGTCTTGAGGCCGGCGACGGGTTTTTTAAGGGAGACGAATCAGAAGAGGAAGCATGAGGGAAAGCTTGGAGCGTGGGCTGCCTGGTAGAGATGACGCAGGATACTAGGACGAGGCCGGTATCTTGCTTGTGTGCCGGGAGTTCATGAGAAACGGAGTGATCGAGATATTCGCTAGTAATTTAGCCAAGAGGCTTGTCGCGTGTAGAAGAACTGTGTACGTGTTCGAAGGACAAGGCTGGGAGCAGGTCTTGAGGTGTTGGTCTTACTGTTGTATCGCGTATTGTATAGGTTCACGGTCTACTTTGACGGTCATTCTTGTCTTTCTAGTTCCTGATCGGCGTTGACTTTGTTTTCTGGATGAGGTCGGTTGATCTTGGACATTTCTTGGCAAGACATGGTGTAAAATCTCCATTTCTCCTTGGCATCACGGGCCATCTGGCGATGAAGGAAATTCCCGGACACTGACGTGAGAGGTGAGCGGAGCACAGTGTCCGGTTGTCGCCCAGGCACGCTGTGCGGGCCAAGATTTTGTACAGTGCGCTATGTACTGGTAACTACTAGTATATGCCATACATACTATACACGAAGGGACTGTATGGTTTGTACAGCGATTTGTGCAGTGTCGATCTGCGTCGACCACGGAAATACTTCAAAGGTTCCATGTAAAGAAAGGTGCACAGGTGAATTAGTTAATGAATTTGTACATAGACTAGCCCGATTTTTTTTTGTCTTCTTTTTTTCTCCCTAATAAGTAAACTAGATCGTGGAAAGTCATCCTGGTGGCCAGCCACCCAGCCCACAGACGGCCGTGATGGTTTAGGCCACCCCTTGCTCAAGCATCTTACATAAACTTGCACGCGCGTCACGGTGCGTACAGTTGGCACGGTATTAGGTACAGTACTGTACCAAGTAACTTGTAGGTATGCCCTGCTGACCGCCTGCGTAGACATGTTTGTCGTCTCTACTGGTCAATTGCCACAAACGCCACCCAGCTCGCCCGTTCGAGGCGTTGCCGGCACTCTGCAGCGAATCGACAGTCTCGAGCCCCTCGGACGATGCGAGATTTTTTTTTCTTTTGCCCCCCTCACATAGCAAATGTAAAGTGATGAGACAGGATGAGGCTGGCCTAGTCGCGCCACATGGCCAGACGTGATCTGAGCCCCCACGCGGAGCCCATGCAAGGTAGCTTGTGTTAGCTGTTTCAGCTGCACCAGCAGTATATACTTATCAAGCTATACGCATCCCTCCACTAGCAAAGGAGCAAGGTAGCGCGCATCTGCTAGGGCAGCCCCAAAATATAGTCAGGCCGGCGTTGTACGGAGTAATCCGCAGTTGACTCTATGGAGTACTGCCGTCCATGTAGGGCAGAACTTGGTAAAATCCCCGTGCCTCTGCTCCGTGTGCAGCTACAGACATGAACGAGAAAAATGTAAGCCTCTGAGCAGATGAATCGCTCTGAGGTAAAGTCTCTGAGGAATTGTAATGAAAAAGTCAACATGTATTGGCCCTCTCTGCTGCAAACGACAGCATACAGTACATATAGTAATGAAACCAAATCATGTGACTTTTTAGCGTGGCCATGTGTCCAGCGGTCCTCTGAGGCTGAGAATTGACTGGCGCGCTTCGGGCTCTTGCTCGGCGCTTCATGGATGCACTCTTCTTTTTCCCTACCCAAAGGACCAATTCTGGGAAACCCATCCATCCTGTAGGTCGCCGGCACTTCAAATTCCATCCCATGGCTCTCCCACATCCGGGGATGCCCCTCTTCAGATAAGCAGCCGAAACAAGAAAGAAGGAAAAAAAATTAACCGTTCACTAGTCCCCCCAGCTTACCCCAACCTGCGTCGCGCCACTTTTCCCCGCGCCAGGAAAAAGGCCTTGGCCCGGACCTGATTACACACCTCTTCTTGATCCGAAATAACCAACAAAAAAAAAGACCCTTGCTTGATTGTTAGCCGGGCAGGGGCAACTTTGGGGTCCCCCATGGTCTGACGGCCAGAGGCGTTTTTTTTTTTCTCATAAATCGCGTGGCCACGACTTTGTCTTTTATGCGGCCCAATCAGAGCACAGTCTCGGGGTTCGTTCCCCCAGACGACCTTTTGCACGGTTGATGGAGCATCGAAATGTTTGTCCGAGATGGTTGTATTAAATAGGAGGCCCTTTCCGTCTCATGCTTTTCCCTCCTTCTTCTTCTTGAGATGACGGTTTCCCTTCTCCTTCTTCTCAAGCACCTAATTGTACAGCAATCATGTCGTCCGGACATGTGGATTCCAAAGGCAGCGCCTCCCCGGCCGAGGACCAGGTGCTGGAAAAATCTCGCCTCGAAATTGACAATGCAGAGGTCTTGACCAAGCCCGCCCTCATGCACGATGCCTTTGACGGCGAGATCCGAGAGCATGAGATGGGTGTCTGGGCCGCCGCCAAGAGCCATCCTTGGGCCTGCTTCTGGGCATTTGTCATGTGCTTTACCATTGTAAGTAGCTCTCCCTCTGCTCGACCACATCAACGGACTGTTACTAAGTGATACGCAGGTCATGGAAGCTTTCGACATGTTCCTCAACGGCAACTTTGTCGCACTTCCCGCCTTCCAGCGCCACTACGGCGTCTTCGTCTCGGAAAAGGCTGGCTATGTCATTCCCACCCGCTGGCAGAGCGCCCTCTTCCAATCTGGCCAGTGTGGTGCCTTTGTCGGCGTCTTTCTTGCCGGGCCCATCACCAACCGCTTCGGCTATCGCTGGACTGCCATCTTTGCCCTGATTCTGATGAACCTGACCATCTTCGTCTCCTTTTTTGTAAGTCTGGTGTCCTCTAAAAGCTTCTTTTATGAAATGAAATGTTCCTAATATAAAAACCACTAGGCCAACTCTCTCACTCTTCTTGTCGTCGGCCAGGCGCTCGAAGGCGTCCCCTGGGGCATGTTCATCGCCAACTCCCCCGCTTACGCCAGTGAGATTGTCCCTCTCTCGCTTCGAGGTGCCTGCACGGCGACTCTCCAGATGAGTTGGTCCATTGGCCAAATCATCGTCTCCGGCGCCACGTACGGCTACAACAAGCGAGATGATCAGTGGGCCTGGCGCATCCCGCTGGCTCTCCAGTGGATCTTTCCCGCAAGTTCTTTCTCGCACCAAATTTGGTTCACTACGTGTGCTAACAAGTATCCCGCAATAGACCCCGCTTCTGATCCTCATCTTCCTCGCACCGGAATCTCCATGGTGGCTCGTTCGCCGCGGCCGCAAGGCTGAGGCGCTCCGTTCCATCGAGCGTCTCGGCGACAAGAGCGAGGCGCACGCCCACCAGGCGCTGGCCATGATGGAGCGCACTGTCGAGATTGAAGCGCAGCAGGGCGGCTCCCCCGGCCTCCTGGACCTCTTCAAGGGCACCGATCTTCGAAGGACCCTCATCACCTGCCTGATCTACGCCTCACAAAACTTTGCCGGCAATCTCATTGCCAACCAGGCTACTTTCTTCTTTGAGCGTGAGTACAACTTCTGCAGCACCATCACATGACAAGAGAAAGCCGCCGCTGACGCGCACTACAGAGGCCGGTATGAACCCGAGCAAGGCCTTCATGCTCAACCTCATCAACTCGTGCCTCCAGTTCGTGGCCAACTGCCTGTCGTGGCCGCTGACGGCCTGGTTCGGCCGCCGCACCATCTACCTCTGGGGCACCGCTGCCAACATGACGCTGCTGGTGCTGCTCGGCATCTGCGCGTCGGTGAGCCAGAACAGCGCGACCAACTACGCTCAGGCGGTGCTCGGCATCCTCATCTCCTTCATCTTCGCCGGCACCCTTGGCCCCATCTCGTACACCGTCATCGCCGAGACGTCTTCGGTGCGCCTCCGCGCGCTCACCACGGGCGTCGGCCGCGCCGCCTACTACGTCGCCGAGATCCCCATGATCTACCTCGCCTCGCAGCTGCTCAACCCGACCGGCTGGAACCTGGCGGGCAAGTGCGGCTACGTCTGGGGCGGCACCGCCCTCGTCTGCCTCGTCTCGGCCTACTTTGGCCTGCCCGAGCTCAAGAACCGGTCGTACCGCGAGGCCGACATTCTCTTCAACCGCAAGGTCTCGGCCAGGAAGTTCAAGTCGACGGTCATTAGCGTTGAGGATAATGAGTAGCTGCTCAGTGTCGGAAGGGGTGGGAAGGGGGGGACTCGAATCTTTTTACAGATGCAGGCGTCGTGGTCCATTTTGCTGCTTGTTCATCGGCGCGTGACTTCATTTCCATCCGTCCGTTGTTCTTTTTTTTTTATAAGTCTGCAATGTGAATAGACGTATGTCAAATCATACTCAATATCCATTGACATTTCCCTTCTCCCATCGTGCTATTCTTCGTAGTCTCTTCGAGAACAGTCTCATGTAGCTCATAGTCTCACAGTCCCAGCGGCACAGTCCACCTCGTACAACAACACATTCACCCAAGAATCACGTCTCTTGTGTCCCTTTTCCTTAAAGCGTACTACTTGCTTCCCTGAGACTCTTCCGTCAAACGTCCCAAGGTCGTCTTTTTTTTTTTTACTCACCCCTCTTCACTCCAATCGACCAGTAGCAAGTCGGCACATCTTGCAGTTCTTCGAAACCAAGGTCATCTTTCCTCCATCTCCGAGAAACCCGAACACTGAAACAAAGGAGACTCCTTGAAGATAATTCCCCCCCTTCCGCTCTCGAGTTACACAAATCCCAACCTCCGCCCAAAAGTCGTACAAAACAAATAAAAACAAACGACTCGCCCTTTTTTTTTTCTCTTCTTCTTCTTCCTCTCGAAACCCACTCCGCGACCAACACACTCTCTGGACCGCTAAGCTCGTAGTACAAGCTCAAAAGGCGCACCTACCACGCGCGTCCGGCGTTGCGGTCAAGAAGCAAGTTCCCCCCCCACCCCCC
>JAFEME010000502.1:0-21332 GCA_018831755.1 Niveomyces coronatus
CCCCAGCGCCGCGTTGTCCGCCAGCGCCGCCGCGAGCCCCGCGTGCGACGCCGTCAGCGAGGGGTGCGCCGTCGCCGGCGCGTGCGTGAGCGCGTGGAGCAGCGACGGCGAGGCGAGGATCGCCGCGAGGTCCTGGATGCTGCGGGTCGTGGTGTGTTAGAGAATCAATGGCTGTGTTTTTCTTTGAAGGAAAAGGGGAGGGGGCTTGGTCATGCGTACGACTTGTCTTGCAGCATCTCCGGGACCCAGCTCTCTCCCGGATCGGCCATGTGCGAGGCGGCGGCGTCGGGCAGCTGCGCGATGCCCGGGTCCGCTACATCGCCGTATCCCGCCTGCGCATGCGGCAGCTGTGACGGCGGCGGCGGCGGCGTCGCGTACCCGCGATAATCGAGATGCTGAGCAGGATTTGGATGATGCGACGGAGGAGGAGGGGGAGGCGGCGGCGGTATCGAGTCTCCGGGCGTGGCCATGCGGCTCGCTTCGTGGCTCGCCGGCTTTGGAGGCGGCACTGGTGGCGTGGCGCTCGGATGGGGCTGGAAGGCGGCCATCTCGGAGCCGGGAGGGCCTCTCTACTTTGCTTCTGCTGGACTTGTGTTTTTTCTTTTTAGTCGGGCAGTCTTTTGCAAGTTGTTCTGCAATGGTATGCGGGCTCTTGTATTATCCGCTGGCTGGTTTGTGTTTGAGGAATCGTGATTGTCGTCTGGTCCGCGCGGCTCGGCTTTCTGTGGCGCGTGGGGCTGACGACGGAGGCCAAGCATCATATATTGTATTGATATTGTATGAATGATGCGCCCAATTCTCAAAAAGGCATATATTTCATCTTAAAAATTACAACTTGCCATAAACACAACTCAAGTGCTCAACAAGACCGAAATGGACTCTTTATAACCTATCATGATCTATTACACCAAGGCACACAAAAAAAACGTATCCATACAACCAAAATAAATCGAATCTACATGATCAATCCCCCCCCCCCTAACCTCCTGCTGACGTCTAGGACTTGACCGACCAAATCTCACGCGACCATCCCATCTCGCGCAGCTTCTTGCTGCTGCCCCCGCTCGCCGCCCGCTTCTCTCCCGTCACAATCGCCAGCGCCTTGCTGCACGCCGCCAGAGCCTCCACGAGCTCCGTCATGCGCTGCGTCGCCACAAACACCGTCGTCAGGTCCGAGCTGCGCTCCGCCACCACCGTTGCGAGCTCCATGCTCTCCAGCAGGTTGTCGCGCGCCACCCCGGTCCCGGCAAAGTGAAGCGCGCTCACGTACGCCAGGATCGTCTCGGGGAGGTATTCTCGGCGAATCTCGCTCAAGTCCCTGTCGCCTTCTGTAAAGAAAGAGTGCCACGTCAGTATGATCTGCTCGCCACTCAACTTGCAGCTTGCGTGTGTCGTCTGTCACGTCCTTACCGGCAATGCTGGCCACGAGCCAGCCCTTCAAGAGAGGCTGCATGTTTTCCTTGGTTGCCTGGATAGCGTTGACCACTTCGTTCCAGAACTCACGATTTGTCGCCGACGTCCTGTCCGTTTGTAAGCATCGTCCCGTCAGCACCACTCTAGGCATGCACTTACTCTGCAGATATAACCACCAGCGATGCAATTGTTTCCAAGCTGTCCAATGCTGCGACAATCGCCTCCAAGTCGCGAAAGTTGCGGGCATCCAGGACGACTTGCTCTGCTTTCACCTCCGTGATGTTACTCTTCTCCAGCTGGTCTTCCCAAAACTGTACGTCGTCAAGCTGCGGCAGCTCCGGCTCTTCCTGCTCCGAGATTCTCCGAAGCATATCGCCAAACGGAACACGTCTCATGAGCTGTCTCGCGGCTCTGAGGTGCATATGCGCTATTCAACAGTCAGTCTCGTACTCGTCAAGTCGACGCCCATAATGTTGCCCTACTGAGGAAATATTTATACGCCTTGGTGCCCATTGAGAAGACCTGTGGCCATTTCTCGAGCACCAGGGCCAGCCACTCGATCGACCGAATCAGATGCTCGTGCTGCCTCTCGATGGAGTCCTCGTCATCCCCAAAGAAATCCGACTTGATCGCGCGCCCCTGCCGCGGGTTCGGACGGCCGCTGTCAACTATTCGGAGCTGTATTTTGGGTGCAGGTTTGCCGGCGGAAGAGCCATCAGAAACCAGCTGCTGGTATATGAGATTGGCCTGCGCTTCGACGAATTCAAGAACGTCGATGCCCGCCTTCTTGACGAGCTTCAGCTGGAGGAGACGCTGCTCATGCTCGTCTTCATGAATCAGATTCTCCGCAAGGACTTTGTAGCATCGAGGACGCTCCAGGACCGAACAGTACAGCGGTATGAGCTCTTCAAGGCCGGCCCGCCGCAGATACTCGGCATAAGCGGCGACGATGAACTCTTGTGCCGATCGCCATGCTGATGATTGCTTTTCTTCCGCCCGGAGATTGTCATGCCCGTCTTGCTGCTCTGCTAGAAAATGAAGGATATAGACATGTGTCATGATACGAAGACCATCATGCCTGTCGAGCGCGAAGTATTTGTGCGCCTGGATACCGCTACTCGCAATCTCGGTAATCGAATCATGACCGGCTTTGCTCTGTTCGATGAGGAGACCCTGCTCGAACAAGTGTCGAGCTGTTTCACCAGCAATGATGGATGCCTGCAGCGCCTTGAGCGGCTCCTGCGCCTCGTCTTTGACTGCTGGATTACACTCTAGCGACCGCACCAGTTTCTTCTCTACCGTGTCGTTTCCGTAATGCTGGATGGCATCAAACACCGCAAATGACTGAGACAAGTTCGAGGATACCCCCGGCGAGCATTTGTCGAGTAGAAAGCCGTCCAGCTGAGACCGCAGCAGCGCGTTGTAGTGAGCAAAGAGGTGATCATCCCATTTCTTAGACACCTTCTCGACGCTAGCCACATCGCCGCACAGGACGCCGTATACAGCACGCTCGTGCTCGTCGGCGAAGCTGTTGCGAGCCAGCGCGAAGCACATGCGACGCCACAGTGCCAGCGATTCCGGCGCGCCATCGACCGTCTCCTGAGACTCGTCCTGGGATATGAGTACGGCGGACATGGAAATGGCTCTCCACATCTCTGTACGCTCATGGCACCATTCGCGAATCTCTTTCGAGCTGCTGCCCCGCCTCAGGTGCTCAAAGCAACCGAGCCAGATGGCACGCTCGAAATACTGGTCTTGCGGCTCTAGCTTCCTGCTCTGCCGCGTGACGGCGTCGGGGTCGAGATTCGTGACGAGTGGCGAGCCGTCCGTATTAAGGTGTGACTCGGTCGTGTTGGATCCCTGGTGCTCGAGCAGATTGGGCCAGCTTGTCATGCTTTTGCGTAATTTGATCTTGGATCGTGTATGGAGCCAGCCGTGGGCGATGACATCTCCGCGGTCAGCATTTTTCTGGAGGTCCTTGACCATGGTGTTAATATCGGGGCCCGCAGCCGCATTTGCTTGTAGCCACTGCAGCACCGCGTGACGCTCCTGGGCTACGGGACTACTTCGCAGGAAAGCCTGCAGCGAGTCTCCGGTGCCGTTGTAGTCTTCCCCGTCCGTCTCTGGACTCCCTCTCGAGGCCGCGTGTCTGAGTGGAAGCAGGCGGCGGATGAGATCCCATGTCTGTATTTCCTTCTCTATGCGCTTAGTCTCCTCGACCGTGGGTGAAGTTCCAGGTTCGTCGGCCTCGTCGACATCCATATCCATGTCATCGCGGCCGCCGCCATTGTGCTTATGTCGATTGGTCTTGAGCCGTCTGAGCGCATTTTCGTAGTATTTATGAGCGAGGTCGAGAATGCGGCTCTTCTTCTCCGAGGGCGGCAGGTATGGCGAGAGGCATTCGTCGAGCGCGTTGGCGAACTCTTCGACCTCCGGGCCAGCCTCGACGGGACCCGCGTCGCGGTCCGGTGCTCTGTCCCAGGTGGCCATGCTCATCTGCGCTCTTTAGGCTAGCCTCTATTGCGCGCTTCGTTTCGCTCGCTTTTCCCTCCAGCTGTGGTGTTTATCTGGCGGCCCGAGGGCTGCGCAGAGCTCGTGAAGCTCACTCGTTTGCTAGCTTTGGCCGGCCGGTAGAGATCACAGTGTTCGAAATTCTCGGGAGGCTGATGGAAAGCCTCTTGGTGAGATGGTTCGTTGAGTCGATGTCGACGCGGGTGTTGTTCCGGCGCGTCTGTGTGAAATGAAGTTTGCGGCTCGTTAGTTTGCAGCTACAGCTCAGAACTTTTGGGTGCGAGCGACCGGCCGCGCAGAGCTGGCCGACGGTGTGGGTACGGGGCTACCTATGTAACCGCCGTGTAGGTAAGTCTATAACCAGGTAAAATAGCTCTTTGTGCCGACAGGGATTTGGCAGGTTGTCAAGTCTCGGGCGACTGATTCCCGCCTGTGTTTGGTTTATTTTTAATTCTTTTGCGTTGGTCTCATCATGTTTCGTTGATCTCCCGCCTAAATCAGAGAGCGGGTAGATTCCGAAGTACAAGTTTCGCTTTTGCACACGCGATTGACGCAGTATACATCTGTTCACCACACAGCCAAAACGGCGGAATCAAATTTCATATGAGTTGCTCCGAGATAAATCAAAGTGACCAAGACCATCAGCGAAAAAAAAAAAACATACAACTATTTGCACGGCTGGGCGTATGCCTGCCCAGTGAACCCTCGCAGCAGCACGTATAGGGTAGCGCCCGATACAGCGATATGCACCAAAGCGAGTCCCCAATCACACTCGTGCCATCTAATTTTCTGCGCCAACGCAACGACTTTTTTTCTTTTTTTCCCTTTCTCTTCACATAATGTCATCGGCATTCATATTAGAGTCTCGGAACAGGACATTTTAATTCTTGTTCAGGTCCCAAAGGGATCTCTAGCGCGCTCAATGACTGCCCAGAAGAAACTCCAAGCGCTCATCAAACCGTTGCCTGATCTATTTTGCTGGTGGACATACAGAGATGCGCGTTACATGACAAGACCTGTGGAGGGAAATGAGAATCAAGAGGCACGCAGACCTCTCATAGCCGAATCCTGTACCTAGGCTCTAGCCTCTACTGTGGTTTATCCGCATGGTCATGCCGTCACTGTCCCTGGCTGAGCTGCTTAATCTTGAGGCGAAGCAAGCTCGGCTTGGGACAACTGGGCGTCGATGCATCATCACCGTGGCGTTCGTAGAAAGCATGACAACAAGTATACAAGGCCTTGATGACGTCTTGACACTTGGCCTCGTTGTAGCCATTCTTTGTTAAGCAGTCTGCGCATGTGTGAGGGCTGAAGTGAATATTGTGTGTCCAGCGTCTCATTATCTTGCCACACACCTTGGATCGCACACTTTCAGCTTGTTAGCGCGTTCTGAGAAATGGGATGAGATGTACAGTAAGAGCTTACTGCGCGTGGATGACACGGAGGGGTAGCCTCGACGTCGTCTTTTCCCGACTGCAGAGCGAGATTAGCATTGACAGCAGCTCGACCCGACTTGAGATCGTCAAAGTACCATAGTTTCCCTTTGGCGTCGCCAAGGTATGACCCGATTACAAATGAACTGGGTGTGAATCAGTGAAGCATGGCCATAACCCAATTGAAGTTTGCAGACGGCTTCTACTGTACTAATACCTATATGCCTACAGTACCTGTAGGGGACTAGTAGGTCCTGGACACGAGGCTAGACTGCAGATACAGTACATAACTCAGTAGCTGCGTGGACCGCGTACTCATCGTATCTATCACCTCGCACGTGTGGGCTCGCTCTCTGATCCCGTTGTGATCTTTTTCTCAGCTTCATTTGAATAGACAGCTAGCCTGGCATGAATTCCAGGCACCGGCATTCACCAGTCTTTTAAACCGATCACTTTTAGGTGATAACTTTGAAGAGCCGTTGATATGAAAGTGAAAGGCTAGCAGGTATGTACAGTACTACTAAGCTACCTGTAGCTGCACGCAACAGGTGCTCTGTCAACGCCCTACTAGGGTTGTTGCCGGGCACTGCATCGCTGTTAGTAGACACGAAAGAGTGCACGTCTTCTTGCGCTGTTGTGCGGCTAGCAGCAAACCGACGACGAAAGCTACTGTAATTTTCTAGTGTCTACGCAGCCCACAGTGCATATATATGAACCCTTATGTAGTGCTTTACATATTGATGCTCATTCCTACATTTACTTTCCTGCGCACTTTGGCATCACCTTGGTTGGTAAACGAAAAAAACAACAACAACAACAAATATTATTTTTATAGCATTCGAAACTCAAAAATCTTTCTTTTTCAAACTCTCATGGCAGTGCACACCAGCACAGTCTGCAATACAGTGCAACTTCATCACCTCGTCCATCCCCGTTAGTCATCCCATACCCACGCCGTGACAACACAAACAGCACACCCAGCTCACTCTCAACCAATCACAAGCCCACACTCACCTCAACCCGCGCCCCGCCACCCACTTCATCATCGCACGATGAAAGAGAGAGAGCCCAAAGTCAAAAGTCACTGTCAACTCCCCAACGCAACCGTTTTTTCCCCCCCCTTTCCCACCAAACCAAAGGGGCGCTCATCACAATCTCGCGCATCACCATACACACACACACAAATACCCTCACAATGTCCGACGACAACACCGGCGGCCTGCCCCCCAGCGACGCCCCGCCCGCCGGCACCGAGCACCTGAACATCAAGGTCACCGACAACAACAACGAGGTCTACTTCAAGATCAAGCGCACCACCAAGCTGGAGAAGCTGATGACGGCGTTTTGCGACCGCCAGGGCAAGTCGATGACGGCGGTGCGCTTTCTCTTTGACGGAACGCGCGTGCAGCCGTCCGACACGCCGGACAATGTATGACGTTCTTTTTTCCTTCTTCTTGTCTTTGCTCTATGCAGTATATTTATCTCTGTTTCTTGAATCTGGCTGCGGCAGTGTTCTTGATATGTTGTGCCTATTTCAAAACACGAAGTACTTGCTAATCACTCATTCACAGCTGGAAATGGCCGACGGCGATACCTTGGAAGTCCACCAAGAACAAGTCGGCGGAACGTGCCACCACTGAACGAGAACCTTGAAAACGGAAAAAACCCGAAAGGAAATCTGCTCAATGGAATATAATGATTTTTTTTTCTCGTTCGTCTTTTACAGCTTTGTGCAATGGTTTCGTGCCCCTTCTTCAACTGGATAAGAAGCAGCCGACGAAGGCCAAAAAAAAACCAATTTGTACAAACAATGATACTTTTGAGCTATGCGGCGTTTTTTGGGGCGGAGAACAAAGGAAATGTGACCTTGCGATCAGGTAGTCTGCAATGATTTTCCATCGTCTCTGGCGTACGAGGCTGTCTTGCTCAGCTCTCAATGTTCCGGTTGACGCGTTGTTAGAGAGAAACGAGAAAAGATAATACGAGTGATTCGTCAGACAATATAATCCTGCTCGTCGTTTGTCGCGGCATACCTTGGGCTTTCGGGCCTGTCTGCACTGAATTTTATGATAATGTATATCATCTACGAAATACAGGAAATGATCGCACACTCCTTCAATCTGTATAATCAACCTTAACAAACCGGAAACGCTAATAATATATCGACCATATTACTCTTTCTACAATATCCAAACCCATAAAACACCAGCCGTTCCGTCAATTCATATATATAGTCATGACCCGCCCACACACCTCACCGCTTCAGCTCGGCCACGCGACAGCCTGTGCAGAGGATACTCCCGTCTCCGCGCGGAAACACCTGCCCGTCAGGAAAGCCGCCCGCGCAGCTCGCACAGCGGAAGCACTCGTCGTGCCACTCGCCGCCGAGGGCCTGGATGTACTGGCCGATGACGCCCTTCCTGCAGCGCTTGCACTTGGGGGCGCGCCGCTCCGTGCGCTTCGTCTGGCAGTTGATGCACCATGCGTATCCGTCCTTCTCGACGTGCGTCATGCCGTGCTCGAAAGGGTCGCCGCACTCGGCGCAGAAGAAGTGCCCGTAGTGCCAGTGCTGCCCCAGCGCCACGATGTGCTCGCCCAGAATCGGCGTCGTGCAGTGCTTGCATCGCGGCGCAAACTGCTCGTGCCAGTCGAGATGGCAGTAGAAGCGCAGTCGCTCGTCGCCGTCCTCATCTGCTGTCTCGCCGGGAATGTCTTGTAGCTCTTCACCGGCTCTTCTGCGCTGAATCCTGTCGAGTCGCACATTCCTCGCCGCCTCTGGCTCTGGACTTATCTCCATGGCTTCCAGACTCATGCCACACGTAAAGCACGTGAAACAATGCGGATGAAATCTTTCTGATATGCCCGCTAGGGCCACGAACCTACCCTCAATGGGAAACCCGCATTCATGACACAGCGTCTTGCTCCGGAAGTGGAGGGCGGCGTCAGGCGCGGGGGACCAGTGGCTTCGCTGCTTCGAGCTGAGACGCTGCTTGGGCTGGCCGTATGAAGGCGAGGGATTCGATGTTGCGCTGCGAGCAGATTTATTGCCCGCCAATTGCCTGCCGGCTGTGCCCTCATCGGACACAGAAATGGTCGGAGGACTGGATCTGGAAGCATCATCCCGGACAGGGTCACCAACATGAATGGCGGGGACATTGATAGAAGGCACCGAGATGTTGGCAGCATCATCGCCTTCCACGGATATGGTCGGGATAATGACAGCGGGAACTGAGCCGTCCCCCTCACGGCCGCCGCCGTTCCCTACGTTGACGGGCGACGTCGCCGGGCGGAGCGGCGGTCCTGTGGCAGGCGATTTCTGGCCCGGAACCAGGATCGAAGGTACGCATAGAGGCTTCCGCTCCGTCTGGGATTTCGAATGCGCCCCGTCGAGCACCGTCGTTGCGGGCGCTTGGCCGCCTGAGTCGCCATCAGCGATCTCGCCCGCAGGCTTCCAGTCGGTGTCAAAGCTTACAATCGGCCGGCCTGGACTGTCGCTGACGGCAGTAGGTTCG
Organism: Niveomyces coronatus; assembly: GCA_018831755.1. Lineage (NCBI taxonomy): Eukaryota > Fungi > Ascomycota > Sordariomycetes > Hypocreales > Cordycipitaceae > Niveomyces > Niveomyces coronatus. The sequence continues at coordinate 8,870 of JAFEME010000502.1, forward strand.
GGAAGCCTCGTGCTCCGGTCCTTGAGGCGCATGCTGGTTGCTTCGCGAATGTCCTGGCTGCGAACTTCGACCCCATGCTTCCGCTCCACCTGCTCGTCCGCGAGCGAAGCCGTCGGCGCATTGGTCACATAGCGGCCATCGTGAGACTGAGTAGGGGGGTTGCGATGAATCTCCACACGATTTCGCGGCTTCGCAACATCGTCCCCTACACTGTCTGGTGGTGGTCGTGGCCCCGTCGGGTTCTGTTCCCTTCTGCCGAGGGTGCGATGCGACTGAGAAGTGATTGGAGGGTTGGGTTGGGAGACGGCGACGTCGGGTTCCTCCCATATCTGATCTGCAGAGAATGGATTTCCAATCTCACCACTGATATTGCGGCTCCTGTTGCTTTTACGTCTGCTGCCAATAGTGTTGTTGGCACCGATGCCGCCATAGGTTTTGCGGCGGCTGCTTTGTCCAGGAGCAGCAACATCCGTCTGGCTGAGTTCTGAGGAGCGGCGCATGGTGCTGCTGTAGACACCGCTCTCGCCTGAGCTGTTGCTGATAGAGCGGTGGCCGACATCCCGTCGCAAGCCCGTAGCTGCGATGTCGTTGCCGTAGGTACCGATGCTAGCGGTGCGGGCATGAGCGTAGCTGTTCTTCCTCAGATGCGGACGGTAGCGGTAAGGGCCGTCAGGACGCGAAACGTCGCCGCTGCCGTTCTGGTGCTGCCAGACAAGCTCCGCTGCCTCATTCAGAGCGGCCTGGTAGATTCGGTGCTCGTCATCCGGCGTGTCACGTCCCGAGGTTTCTCGAATCTGCATCTCGTCCATGGCGTCTCGAAGCGAAAAGGCTTCCTCCTTCTCCATCCAGCGCTGGCCACGTTCCATATAGGTAGCGGTCGGTACGACTTGGGAGGGCTTCAACGGGCCGGCGGAGGTGGGCTTGTTGGGGAAATAATCCCGGCCGCGGCCACTACCGGCAGAGTAGCGCGAAGAGACGCTGACGCCTCCGATGCTGGGCACCTGCGACGACACGCGTGACTGAGACGGGCGACTGCTGACTCGAGAGTTGGAAGATGATACATCGGGGCTGAAGCGTCCGGCAAGTGAGCGGCTCGGTTCTGTCTGGTACGAGGGCTGTGGACGAGCGCCGCCCGGTCGTGGCGTTCGATTTTTGCGCAGGTCGGAAAGATAATTGGCTACATGCAGAGCATTGCGTTAGATGGACTGCGTAAGGAGGTGATCTCCCCCCTCGTTTTCGTCGGCCTCATACCCATTTGATCCTTGCTCATGTACGTAGGCGACGGCGGCGTCACTTTGCGTGGCCGCGGCTCGCGGGACGTCCACATGATGGAGGGCGGTGTGCAGAGAGACTTGGGCTGAGGAGAGTGTAATGAGAGGTAGGAAAAAATCGCGAGGCACTACTGGGAGCGATTGAGGAAGAAGCGACGGGTTTGGATTTAGTGTATGCCAACGATCCGAGATCAGGACGTCATGATAGATGTACCCGGACGGTACTTGTACTTGAGGTTGGGCCGAACGAGGTTGACATGGTGGGGGTTGACTGGGCAACGCGTAGTCGTGGCCGAAACCATGCCATGCCTTATTACCTCATCATTTATGGCTTGCTGACTACTGCTGGTTGCCAGAGGCCAGTACGAAAACCAAGTGATCAGTCTGTCGCAAATGTAGACCGATGAAGTAGTGACGGGCCAACATTAATTTGAGACATACTTTGTACAGCTACTGATACATTCTGCAGAGGCTGCTCTTTTACCATCGCAGCTCTCCCTTGACGCCTTGTTCCTCCTTCTCGCCGCCAGGCGTTGACGAGTTGGACTTGTCGTCTGCGAACCCTAGATTTTTGAACTCGTCTCTCGCCATTAAATTTCTGCCAGTTGATTAATTATCTCCGCTTGACATGTAAGGCAGTGCCTGGCGGGACTCACTTGTCCATCCGGCATGAGAGGTACGACTTGGCCAGGTTGCGACACTCATGCTCATTGACGCCTCGAGCTTTTTTCACACATGATAGATATTTCGTCATGAAGGCCGTGCACTCCCCTAGAGTAAATTGGAATATGAGAATTGGCAACCAACAGGTCAACTCGGGAAAAGGTGACGCAGCGCAACTCACCGTCATGGTCAAGAGGGAAACTGCCGCGCTGTGGCCTGGCAGAGGTTAGCCGGCGGGGTCGGAAACTTTCCAGCAAGAAGCAACAGTCTAAACGTACGGCGTAGGCTTCGTCGTCGGTAACGGCCCCGGCGAGCCAAATGTACTCATGATGCCCTTTCCGATAGTGACTGGTATAAGCTGAGTGGCCTGGGTATATGTCGGACGATGGCGACAAGCCAAGGACCAACTGTGGCGCTGTCGTTGTGGCGAGTACGAAAGACTGTGGCTCGGCTATGGATGTAGCCTGGCACTGGTCTATTTTAGCAGTGTGCCCATGTACTGTAGGTGTATGTACAACAGGGATTTACAGTTTTGCGCACCGCTTCGACTTGACTATTTTCCCAACAAGTTAAATGTTCATTTATATAGCTAGCGTGAGGGGGAAATACTCTCGACACGCCATGAATTCTGTGTTCTCCTTGGTTGCATGCCATTGCCAGTGGCATGTGCCTGCACAGAGATATGGGCACATTACGCGCAGCACTATTTAATGCCAAGGTTCCCTGCTGTCCAGGTAGCCTACCCGATGTAATAGGTACCCAGGATCTAGCGGCTCTGCTAGTTTGAGATGTGTACCCAAGCTCCCTCTCTAGCTGCCCACCCCGTTACGTAGCTACCCGTATTGTCCGCGCATATCGCTACTACCAATCAGTACCCCGTAAGCATCCAAAGGTATCCGCTGACGCACAGCAGGTATCTTTCGCCCTGTATCCAGTACTAACCTGCCTAGCTTCTGGATTTCCTTGCTGTGAAGCGCAAGGGCAACACGTGAACCGTAGAGAGTACGACTTCGGCCCAGCTAAAAGTCAAGGGCGACGACGAGCAAATCGAAGCGCATTCCCATCATCCATGTCTTTCTGGTCGACGAGCGCCTAGTCAACCAGCTCCATTGCATCTTCCCGCCGACGCCCCCCTTGTCCAAGTGCCCGGCCGCTGCAACAGTCGCTACAATGGCAGCTCTCGGCGAGGACCTGCTCACCACCGTCAACAAACTGCAAGACCTTGTCTTCAACACCATCGGAAGCGACTCTCTCGATCTGCCGCAAATCGTACGTTGTTTCCGCGCTGAGCTGGAGCCTCCCATGCTGCGCACTTGCTAACTCGGCATCAACAACAGGTCGTTGTCGGCTCCCAATCTGCTGGCAAATCGTCGGTGCTCGAGAACATCGTCGGTCGCGATTTTCTGCCCCGAGGCAGCGGCATCGTCACCCGTCGCCCGCTAATCCTGCAGCTCATCAACGTCCCTGAGGACGAGAGCGCGTCCGAGACGGTCGATGAGCGCTTCCGCTCTCCTGCAACAGCGCGGCGATCCGAGTGGGCAGAGTTCCACCACATCCCCAACCGACGCTTCAACGACTTTTCCGACGTCAAGCGCGAGATCGAGAACGAGACGTCTCGCGTCGCCGGAACGAACAAGGGCATAAATAGGCAACCCATCAATCTCAAGGTCTACTCTCCTCATGTATTGAACTTGACCTTGGTGGATTTGCCAGGTTTGACCAAGGTACGTGCCACGATGAGCCTCAATGGCAAGGAGGAGTCCCCCAATACTGCCTGTACACTCTGACCATCTCCTAGGTGCCGATTGGCGATCAGCCGACAGATATTGAGAAGCAGACTCGCAATCTCATTTCCGAGTACATCGCCAAGCCCAACAGTATCATCCTTGCCGTTTCGCCCGCCAATGTCGACATTGTTAACTCGGAAGCCCTGAAACTCGCCCGTCATGTAGATCCACTGGGTCGCCGAACCATTGGCGTCCTGACCAAGCTGGACCTCATGGACCATGGAACTAACGCTCTTGATATTCTGTCCGGGCGCGTCTACCCTTTGAAGTTGGGCTTCATTGGTGTCGTCAACCGCTCGCAGCAAGACATACAGGGCAACAAGCCCATGGAGGAGGCCCTCAACGATGAGCAGGACTTCTTCAAGCATCACCCTGCCTACCGCAATATTGCTACCCGATGCGGCACGCGCTTTCTAGCCAGGACGCTCAACACAACGCTCATGGCGCATATCCGCGAGCGCTTACCTGATATCAAGGCACGTCTGAACACTCTGATGGGCCAGACTCAACAGGAACTTGCCAGCTATGGCGACATGCATTTCAGCGGCAAGGAACACCGTGGTTCCCTTATTCTGCAGCTCATGACCCGGTTTGCGACATCATTCATCTCTTCCATAGACGGAACCTCGACCGAGATCTCCACAAAAGAACTTTGCGGTGGCGCACGCATCTACTACATCTTCAACTCGGTCTTTGGTAGCTCTCTTGAATCAATTGATCCGACGTCTAATCTCACCGCCCTCGATATCAGAACTGCAATCAGAAACTCTACTGGTCCTCGACCCAGTCTCTTTGTCCCAGAAATGGCCTTTGACCTTTTAGTCAAGCCCCAGATCAAATTGCTCGAGATCCCTAGCCAACGTTGCGTGGAGCTGGTGTACGAAGAGCTCATCAAGATTTGCCACACCTGCGGCTCAACAGAACTGTCGAGATTTCCGCGACTGCAAGCGAAACTGATCGAGACGGTCTCCGACTTGCTCCGGGAGCGCCTTGGACCAGCCTCCAATTACGTCGAGTCCCTGATCTCGATCCAGCGCGCATACATCAACACAAATCATCCAAACTTTCTTGGCGCTGCGGCAGCCATGAGCAACGTCGTCAACGCCAAGCAGGAGCGCGAGCGCAAAAAACTGATCCAAGAAGAGCGCGAGAGGAGAGAGCGCAAGCGTCTCAAGGAACTCGGCGCCAACGGGGAGGTGGAGGAGCACGAGGAGGGCGACAAGGACTCGCACAAGCACAGCAAGCACTCCCGTAGCTTGTCACCCGCTGTCCGCGAGGGGCACAGCAGCCTTGCCGCCGCCGTCAACGGCCGTCCTCAATCGCCCATGAACGCGCAGGGACTCGGCGGCGCCCGCGATACATTCCTCAACTACTTCTTCGGTAAGGAGGGCCTGTCGCCCGCGCATACACTGCCCACGCTATCCAATGGACGTCACGTCAGCCAGCACAACGAACCCAGCTTCTCCAGCAGTCTTCGCCGCGAAGAGAAGATTGTCGTCCGGCCGGCGCCCACATCACGCGACGACGAGTACGACCCGACATCGCGAAGCTACGGCCTCGCATCTCATCTTGTAAGCCTGGCATCTTCCAAAGTTTTTTGTTCCTTCTTTTCTTTCAGCTGTCTCGGAATCTATGTAACAGCTAAGATAATCAATTTGCTAACGTCGCGTCTCAGGGTGAATCTAATGAACCCGCGCTGACGGACCGCGAAGCCATGGAGACGGAGCTGATCCGCGCGCTCATCTCGTCGTATTTCAACATTGTGCGCGAGTCGATCGCCGACCAGGTGCCCAAGGCGGTGATGCACCTGCTCGTCAACCACTGCAAGGAGGTGGTGCAGAACCGCCTCGTCAGCGAGCTGTACAAGGAGACGCTGTTCGAGGAGCTCCTGTACGAGGACGACGGCATCAAGAAGGAGCGCGAGAAGTGCGAGAAGCTGCTCCAGACATACCGGGAGGCTGCCAAGATTATCGGCGAGGTGCTGTGATCATGACGGAGAGAATGAAGAAAAAAAAAGCGCACCCATCCTGACAGAGGAGGGGAATGCTTAGTCAAGAGCTAAGGGTGCTTTTTTTTTTCTGTTAAGCCCATTTTCGATGTCTGTATTATTTTTTTGGATCGTCTCCTGTAGTCTTGAGACTGCTGGAGATGTATGTATAGAGACACTAAAGGACGTGTTTTTGTTTTTTTCATTTAGAAGTGGGTGGGTGGTTGCAAGTCTACGAGTCGAAAACAAAAGACGGGTGTAGAGAGAGGCGGGAACATGACATTGTCGAGACTCGTACATGATAAAGTTATCCGGGTGTGCATTTTGTTTTCTGTCCCCTTCTCACCCCTTAGTCACTACTCTGTTTCACCGTCTGGCTTTGACTCTTGTTTTGTATGCTGATCATGTATGAGGAAAGAAAAGAGAATCTCGATATCTTGTGTTCCCTTCTACTGCTCACGTCCGGAAACCTCGACGAGAGCCGTGGCCATGTCGACTTTGGGAAGAGGCAGTGTAGCTTCTGGAATCAAGAGCTGCGGATGCTACAAGATTGTGCCCAACCTTACAGGTGTTGATGGCGTTCAAGTAATACTCGCGACATGTATATGCTCGTCACGACACGAAATTATAGTCATCTGAGGAGAGAGGAATCTTCCGAGTGTATTTAGCATACAAACATTATGAGCAACAAAGAACTACATCATGTCAGTCCCGTCTCTGGAAAGAACGGGATACCATATAGTTTCCGTACACACATGGATATACTTTAAAAACAAAGAGGCTTGTACAGATAATGTCACCGCATAACAGAGATCCAAAAAACCTTTTCAATCCGTCTAAACAAGATATATATCATCCATCACATCGTGTCGCATCTCCGGCAACTACTCTAACCAGAACTTCACATCCTGGCGGGTTCTAGACCGTCTGTCTGGTCTTGTTGCTCGGCGTAGATCTGGAAGCTCTGGTCGGCGCCCCAGGTCGACATTTGCGTGTAGTTTTCAAAGGTCGTCTGCATGAAACAACAGCAAGTCAGCAGACCGAAACGGAGCATGTTGGAACAATAAAACCATTTTGCTTACCCAGTCGAAATTTGCCGCAAAATCCGCTGCGCTTGCATCGACGCCCAGCCCGTTGCCAACCGTGGTGAACATGCTGAGCGGCGACATGGGCCCTCCGGCACCGTGCATCGGGTTCAGGCCGTCCATCGACATGTCCAGGTTCATGGGCGGCAGGCCAAAGTCCATGCCGACAAAGGGCCCGGCGCTGGACGACGCGAACGGGTTGAGCCCGTCAGGCTTCATGTCGAGACTGATGCCGGCCGACGATAGGACCGACTGCGGATCGGATGGTACGGAGCCCATGTCGAATCCGAAGGACGGGGGCGCGGAGAAGGAATCATTGCGCGACTCTGGCGTGTTTTCGCTGGTACTGACAGGCGTTTTGATCTTATCCATCATGATCTCGAGGACCTTTGCAGCCTTGAACGCCTCCATTGACGAGTCCGCCAGACTTTTCCAGATGGCGCCTGCCTGCTGCAAGGCCTTGACCATCTGGGCTCTCTTGTTATTGTCCCACTGAAAGGAGCCATCCGAGGCTTGGCTCGCATTCGTCTGCATGGCAATGTTGTCGTAGTGCAGATCCAGTATGATGAGCATGGCAGGGAGCACGAATTCCTTGGTGGCGATCGACTTGACATACCAACTGACGGCGCGCAGCTTGCCGCCGTGCTGAGACTGGCAATGCAGGGTCGATAAATGCTCCATGGCTTCCGTGGACGCCTCGATGGCCGCACGGCGCGAATGGGCGTATCGCGGATTTTGTCGCGCCTTGACCATGTAATGGCGGTGGAGCAAGCACATAATCTTTTGATATAAAACACTGACATTGAACCGTGCGATGATCAGGGTCACCGGGTCATTGGAACCGGCCAAGCTGGTGAGCTTGAGATGAGGCGGGAGATCTTGCATGATTTGGCGCAGCTTGGCATCGAACCGGAGCACGTCGTCATATGGAAGGCCCTTGCCGAGCCGGTTGGTCGCTTGCAAGATGTTGCCGAGCTCAAAGCAGAGCTTTGCCTTGGCGACCATGTATGAGATGGGCGTGGGCTCGGATGGTGGGCGCGAGGCAGGCAGCTCTTCGATATTTTGATGAAAGTCATCGTCGAAGAGGTTGTTGGGAAGTTGCGTATCGCAATCATGCTCATTGATCATGCTCGGCAGGCAGACCTGATGTGAAAAGACGATATCGGACATGCGGATGAGAGCCCAGGTACGCCGTCGCATTTCTGCTTGGAAAGGACTTAGTGAGGGAAACCACTTGGCATCCCGATGATAGCCCATGCGGATGGCAATGCGAGAGATCATGGAAATAATGAGCCAGAGTCCCAGGTCGGCATCCCAGCGCGAGGAATACTCGCCGAGGACGTACAAGAGCAGTGTCTCTACCGTGTAATCGACGGGTTTGGTGTAGTCACCTATGATGAGACACTGGACTGTGCGTAAACGGTACTCCTCGGCAAACATCTGACTCTTGTTCCTCCACTCTGGGGGTTCATCGCCGACCTTTTCGTAACTGAGCATCGCCACCGAAAGAACGGAATACAGCAGACCGAGCCACATGATGGGCGTTTTGCTGGGATCATGCCAATGGGTCCGCAGCTGCTGGAGAAAGGTGGGACCATGAATGATGCTGACAGCATTGTCCATGGAGTTGAAATAGCGGCTGCAGAGCGCCAGAACGTGTGGTTTGGGCGGGAGACCGGAGCGAAGCTCGGACTCAGTGGTCGGCCGAGCACCCAGCAAGAGAGTCGGGCCCTCGCGGGCAGTGGCTGGCTTGGAGTTCTTGACGCGCTCATAACTGGTCTCGAGTTCTTGCCGGTGGTGGGTAAAGTAGTTCTTTACGTCGGTGATGTCGGCGAGGATGGAATGCCAGTGCTCGTTGCCGATGTACATGGATTTCCCCTTTTCGGCGTCGACTTTGAGCATGCCCAAGGAAGCCGTGAGATCGCAGTCATCGTCACTTGCAGCATCTGTCGCCTCATCGTCGCGGCCCATTCGGACAGAGGCGCCGCTGTCAGTATTGGATTGCGAGATTGACTGATCGCGGGCTGTGGTGGCTGTGGCGGCCGCTGGATCACCGCCGCCGGTATGCATCAAGGAGAGCACGAGGTTTTCTAGGCGGTCAATGCGATTTTGCATATCGTCGGGACTGAGATCGACGTGGCTAGCGCCCTTCTTGTGCGAGGCTGGCGCGGCATACGTGCAGGAAGATGAGGCGTCGCCGTCTCGTTTGGTGCAGTTGCTGCATGGGTGTTTTCGATCGCATTTCCTGGTGAAACCAGTTAGCACGGGGAGAGACGATGGAATAGAAGAAAGTCGAGTGAAAGCGGCTGATGCATTGGGTGATTGTTGGTGAATTATTGCTTACAACCTAGGGATTCGTTAGCATCTTGTCAAGAGTAGTGGGCATATATGGAGAGCAGAATTCTCGTACTTGCGCGTTCTGCAAGAATAGCAGCTGAGAGGCACACGGTTTCGCTTCCGGACAACTTTGTAGTTTTCTTCTGGCGATCGACCGCCAGTTGAGGATGAGGTCGAGGGCGGGGTTGGCGTCATTGTCGGTGGTCGTGTTACGAACCACGAAGGAGCAGCAAGGTAGATGGGGAGTTGTGCCTATCGATGGCGAAAGACGGGTTACCCGAGACTTTCACGGAGCACGGATCGCAGACAGAGAATTGATGTGTTCTCTAGGTGGGTTGTAGCTCGCTATTTCCAAGTGTGAAGGTGGTTACTCCGATCGCATCAACGCCGTGCGGCGGCGCAGTTGGGAGACGTAATCGTGGGTACCTGGAGGTGAGGTACGGAGAAGGGAAGAGATATGAGAGAGAGACAGCGGTGGTAGTGGGAGAGAGCCAAGGGTGAAGACGGCTGTGAAAAAATAAAGTGTGGTTAGGCAGTCGTCGTGGTATTCGCAAAGAGCCCTAGCGAAACATTGACGAGAGTCGAGAAGTGGCGACAGAGTCTTGCCGGCGATGGGATGGACCTTTGCGTTGCGAGTGGTGCTGGGTATGATCGAGATTTGCTGCACCCACGCAGCGGCAGTCGGATATGCACTGTATGGTATATGTGCCGGCGACAAGGATGAGCGTCGTCGCAGGCTTGGCCTATGAGTTGAGTTCAACGGCTTTGGCAGAGTCCAACTGATGCAAGGTATATGCGATTAGACTTTTCCGGTTTCCCAGGATGAGAAAAAGATGGCCAGATAGAATGAGGAAGAGGATGTAATAGGGCAGAAAACGATGATAACGGTCTGGACGGAGTATGCGGAGTGCTATACTACCACCACTACTAGTAGTAGTCAGCGTCCACTGCTACTACTAAAACAAGTAGGCCTCTGCCAGTGTAACTAGTAGTATCTGTCAATAGGAGAGGGTGTGGACAGAAAAAGGCTGCAGCTCGACCGCCAGCTGCGAGTGCTAAAACAGTACCTACAGTACCTTGGTATGCGGCTATACTACTGCTGTACCTCCAGACTCCGTACAGTGTGTGCCGCACTCCGGTAGCTGGCGCTCAAGAATGCTCTGCTCACCTGTGTCCTCTCCACGGCAGTCTCTTCGCGCGGGGCAACAGGAGGAAAAAAAAAAAAAAAAAAAAAAAAAAAAAAAGGTAACCCGTGGACTGGACCCTGAAACCCGGCCTGCCTTTGCACGCTCTCCTGCAAAAGAGTCGAGAGCCTGTCTCCGTCAGGTCCGGATGCAGTGATGGGCTCAAGCCAGCAAGCCACGGAAAGCTCCACCACACAGCGAGGCCCCATACAGTACGCAGCGCTGCCACAGCCAGCCGCGCAGACAGTGCGCTCTACTGTGACTCGACACCTGGGGCCATAGGTAGTTAGGCCGACCGACAGCAAGAAAAAAAAAACACGTCGTTGCTTGATCCAGTGACTCACACCAGTTTACCCCTCCACTCGATAGACCAGCATCGACCTGGCGCTTGCTGCATTGGTGTTAGCATCGCCATGGAAGACAGAGATTTGCACAGGCAGGTCGTGCGCTAACTCTGAAGGCACCAAGCATCCACCACCGCCGGCGCAGTACCTGCTATTAGCCCGCTGCGGCGGAGCGCGGAGGCACCAAAGAAAACGCTCGCAATTCTATTTGTCAACCAACGCCGTCCCCCGCCATCCCTATGACATACATACAGTAGGTACCAGAGGTCTGTACATACCGTCGTCCCGCCCTTCTCGCTTCCTACTACCTATATGGAGGGAACCTCTCCCCCATGTATGTACGTGACATTGATTTATAAATCTCTGGGAATAAAGCTTATTTCTAGCATAGCCTACCGGTCAAGACAATGACGAATCAGGGTTGTCTGGGATTAATTTCTGTCTTCTCATCCTTTTCGACAAACAACTACTATCCGCGCCCAAACGTAAAATCCTCCTCGGAGGAGCCTATTGTTACTGATACAAAGCAGTAAGAATAAAAAGTCATAAAGCGTAAATTCTCGTGCATGATCGCGTCGCCGTCTTCCATGCTTAGGAATTGCACGTCATGCACATGAAAGCAGCGCAGTGGTGTATGCGTACCCGGAATGTCCTTGTTGATCCTGAAATGTCCCCCGAACCGGGTGCTGCCTAGGACTTGATGGCAAGTACATCGCCCGCCTCGGCATCTGTTCAAGCTGCTGCGGCGTCTGTCGCTGCCGCGGTATACGCTTTGAAGAATTCGCCGTTGTTCTCCATCTCTTCCTTGACCTTGTGTCGGACTCGATTAGCGTTTCGAAAACAGTAGTTGACATGTTACCCAGCGCGCGACTTACAATGTCAAGACCACCAACAAGCTCGCCGTCCATCCACAGCTGCGGAAAGGTTGGCCAGTCAGCGTACTCCTTGAGGCCTTGACGAACCTCGTCATCGGCCAGAATATTAAAAAAGCCGTATTTGACCGAGTTCTCCCGCAGAATCCCGACCATCTGTCGCGAGAAACCGCACTGAGGAGAGCTGGGCGTCCCCTTCATGAAGAGCATGACGGGAGCGGCCTTGACGAGGTCTTCCAGACGCTTGAACAAGACGGACTTCCTGGTCGCCGGATCGGCTTCCGCGTCTCCACCCTCCGGAGCGGACGAAACGGCGGCAGCGGCGGTCCCGTTTGCGCCGGGCTCGCGCGTATCCTTCCCCGTGTGCGTCTCGATGGCCTTGCGGACCTTGACGGCATTGCTCCCGCTGACCGTCTCTATGACCTGCCCGCCGCGCAGCAGCACCAAAAACGGGACGGCCGTGACGTCGTAGGCCTCGCTGATGTCGCTCAGCTCCTCGGCATTGATGGAAGCCCATTGTGTGCTCGGCGGCTCGGTGGCGGGGTACTCGGAGGCCAGGGTGGACAGCACGGTGGCCATCTGCGCGCAGGGCGCGGCCCATGGCGCGTGGAAGGAGACGATGACGAGCGTCGACGACGGGGCCGCGGCCAGGAAGCGATCCCACTGGTCAATGCTCGTGACTTCGGTTATAGTGGACATGGTGAAGCGATGCAGGTGGCGGAAAATGGCTGAAGGAGGAGAAGGGAGAGGAAGGAAGAGGAGGGTAATTAAGTTTCAAGTCGTGGCACAGCCAGCGCGATGTGATGGAAGGCAATGAGGCGAGAATTATGATGCTCTGGGATGGCCGAAGTTCGTTACAAAGAGCGGCCATGGCGGGGCAGCAAACTGAGGACTGGACTTTTTTTTTTTTTTTTTTTTTTTTTTTTTCTTTTT
>JAFEME010000503.1:0-21313 GCA_018831755.1 Niveomyces coronatus
AGATTTTCCTATAGAACTAAATAAAGCATTATATAGATAAAAAGAGATTATTAGCGCTAATCCTAGAGGAGGGGCATAAAGTATACCTTATCTATAAAAACATAAAGATAAAACGACCTAGCGATAACCTTAACTAGAAGAAAATAGGACTATTTATTATTAAATAAAAACTATTAAATACTAACTATAAACTATTATTACTAGAAGGGATAAAAATATATCTTATATTCTATATCTTATTACTAGAGAAAGCACTAGATAGTGCTATAATCGCTATAAAAATTATAATAGAAAATATAAATAAGTATAAAGTAGAAAGAATCCTTAAGGCATAAGGAAACATTAAAAATCATTATTATCTTATTAAATAGAAAAGATACCTAAATTTAGAAAACACATAGGAACTAATACATAACCTTAAGAACTACTTATAGTTGCTTAACTATCTCTACTAAAGAACGCCTCTTATTCTAACGAACTAATTTTATATAAAGAACTAATGCTAAATTCCGCATCTAGAGAACGTATTAACGTAGGATCTAGCTCCTTAGAAGATATAGGAGGGGGATTAGAAGTCTAACAATGCTGCTCTAATTCCTCCTACTTAATACGCTCTAACTCTTCTATATTGTCGATACCCTACGCGACCGCGCGTATTATTTTCTTAAACTATAATTTCTTTTATTTTTAAAGGCGACGCACCTTTACGCTCGCCCTCTCTAGTTCCTCCTCCGCGTCTTCTAGTTCGGATTCGGCCTTATGATGCTAATTGCCGATGCGACGGAGCTACTGCGGAGTAAGAGGATTTTTATCGCAGTAAGATCGATTAAGGCGAACACACTTATAGCAACGAGAGGAGTCCGCTTTAGACGCCTTATAGTCTAAGATACCCTATTCCTCGCAAAAGGAACATAGGGGTGTGTTAATAAGCTTTCTAACTATTAATTTAAGAAGAGCGTTTTACTTATCTATTTTATAAGAAACTTTTTAAGAACGAATAGAAGGCCTTATAATATGATTAGCTAACATAATAGTATATAATAATATAAGAGGGAAATTATATAGATATATAGGCGGCCTAATCTAAGGGCCTTAAGGATAAGACCTATAGAGGAGGAGTATTATATTATAAACAACACTATATAGGGCTAGTCTATAGTAGGCGCACTATAAAGCTATAGTCCTAGTATAACACTAGGAAGAAAGTTATATAATAGATTATTAGATTATTAAAATGATCTATTAATAAAGGATTATTATAGAATATAAATAATCTAAATAATCTAAGGGATAGTAGAGAACTAGATAAGTATATAAGGGATAGAGATTCTAGTAGCTAGGCAGTCTAGATCTCTACTAATTAATCTAAGTAATAGTTTTACTATTAGGAATAACTTTCTAACGGTACTTACTATGTGCTATAATAAACCGACTTATTAAGTATTAAGCCTGCTTATATTTACCTAATTTACTTCCTAAGAAACAGACCCTTCTATGACTTAGAATAAGCCACCGTTACACCTAGCTACTAACTATTAATAAGGATACTAATATTTCTTAGGCCTAAGCCTATTAAGATGCTTCTAACTAGTATTCCTAAGCTAAAAGAGCCTAATAAGGCCTACCTTATACCTTAATATAGAATATATACTATACTAGCAACCGCTAAGCATAAGAAGGATTTAAGGGGTATAGTAGTAGTCTCTCTAGGGCTCTATCTAATATTATAAAGAGCATTATAGAGACTAAGAAATACACTAGCTACTAGTATAACTTTCTTAATATAAAGCTATAGGGCTTTATTAACTACTATAAGAGGATAGGCTACCTAGGTAATAAATTAGCCTATGCACTTTTACTTATACTTACTAGCCTAGTATATAAGTTCTATATCTATAATCTATTAGGAGGATAGGTCTTATATATTATAATAGTTATACGCCTAAAGAAACGCTTTAAGCTACCTATTATAGTTAAAAAATACTATAGTAAGTAGCGAGCACTATCTTTATGCACTATTATCTAATAGAATCTAGGAAAATCGATCTCTTAGTGCCTAGAAATACTTATAGCGAAGATCTAGTAATTTTATTTAGGGATTTTTAGTAAAAAGGAAGATAATAATAAGCTATCTAATATAAAAGGAACGCTCTAGAGCGCTATAATAGGCGTACTAATATACTTAGCGGCCCTAATTAGGCCTATTAATACCTATAATAGCCTAATTACTAACCTATAGTAGTGTGTTACTATATATAAAAGTATATAGCTAGTAAAGAAATAGTTCTATATTAATTACTAATTCTATAGAGAACCATTTCTATAGTAGCCTACTAAGCCTAGAAAGAAGTGCTTTATCTACTAAAAAGAAGGCTACTAGTTAACTAAGTATAGTAATTAGGAATAGAAAAACGCCTAAGAAAAGTAGAAGTAGAGCCTTCTAAATAGATCACCACCTTCTAATCATTATTTTTAGGCCTTCTAAATAGAATTAGAGGGTTATAATCTAGAAGATAGTAAGAACGACCTCTAAGAAGCCTATAATATATTCTTTACTAGCTATAAGTTAGATAGTAAAAAATAGGCTTAGTTAAATAATAACGACTCCTATGCTTTCTTCTTAGGCGCTACTAAAGCCTTCTATAGTATTACTTAGTAGGACCTCTAGTAGATACTCTAGGTGCTTTTAGTAAGCGCGACTTACTACTTACTTAGCTATAAGGACCTATACGCGCTAATAAGCTCTACATATTCCTTTATAAAGAACGCTATTTAGAACGCTATTTCTAAGGAATCTTATCTAACACTAGCGCTATAGGTCCTTTACCTACTAGAATCTACTAAGTAGAAGCCCTAATACACTAGATACTAAACCTATTAATTAAGCCTAGTAGTTAGGCTATAGTATACTTTAGAGTAGGTTCTACTATAGCTATTAGAAGTATAGAAGTATTACTATCTCTACTGTTTTTAGAAGAATTACCTTCTAGGTGCTACTAATAGCTACTCTATTCCTACTTTTAGTTACTAATATAGATGCCTTTAGTATTAAGCTAGACAACCTTAAGAACTAGCTTATCTAAGGCACTACTAAAATGCCTATTATCTACTAATAAGGACACCCCTAGTAGCTATTAAGCGCTATAGAGTCTACGGCCTTCTACTTTATAGAAGGATAGCTATACTAGCTATACCGCTAGTTTAACTATCCTTTTATAAAGCGCCTTATAGACCTACTATTATATATAGGTAAGGACTTTAATTAAAAGGCTATAAATAAGATATTAGTAGCCTATAAGTAGTACTAGCTTACTATAAAAGCCCTTAGCTACTTCTACTTTATACTATAAGATAATTATAATTTTAACTATAAAATTATAGCTAATATATGTAAAGAAAGCAATTATATTGCGATATAAAAATGGTCTTAGTCTTTAACTAAGCCTTGACAACCTAATTCTTGAGTATATAACCCAATTTTGGGATCAATAGAAGGCTCTAATTTTAAGCTATCCAACGGTATATAAATTACCCGATTTGGACTAGCGGTTCCTAAGATATCGCGGAGTGTCAAGGTAGTGTGTGTAGGGAAACCGCACAGGCCTCCCTAGCCACCCTAGCTTACACACAATAGGCCACGTAATGTAAAAAGCAAGGAAAAGTGGATTAGCTACTCGAATATATAAAGAACAGCTATTTCCCCTTACTATAGCAATAATTATTAAGCATTCTTCCTTCTTATATCTATACTTCTTACTTACTCGATTCTCTCGATTCCCTCGACTCTCTTAACTTCCTACCTTCGACCTTCCTCTCTCTACAGCAGGTACTTCCTTATATACCTACGCTGCCATACTTCCCTACGTACCTTTGGTACCTCTATCAACTATCGAAGTCATACACCTTAACAATATAATAGTACTAGATAGCCGGCCTATACTTTATATTATTAATATAGCTATAGCGTTCTAGGCCGCTAAATTCCTATAAAACAACACTAGCGCACCCTCTAAGACTACTAAGACCCTCTAGGACACCCTCTACGCGTGCTAGATTAATAGCTACCTTAGACCTTTTAACTAGATTATTTATAATACTAGAAAGAACTTCTCCTCTACTAAGTTTAAAGTCTATACTAAAGGCTTAGAGATTTAGGTATAATAAGTGCTTATTAAAGCTTATAATAGCATAGGTAAGGTTAAAAGATACTATAGCCTACTATACTAAGCCTTTAATATTATTAGTAAGGAGCTAGAAGATACTATTTCTACTAAAGACCGCCTATAAATAGCTATAAAGGCTATTAATAATACTACTAGCCCTAATAGGCTAGTACTAACCCTACTAGTATTTAGGGCCTTCCCCTAAATATTAGCTAACTTACTACTAATAGTAATAGTGGCCTAGTAGGCTAATATCACGGACTAGTCCTAGGCGCATACGAATAGGCGTTATAATTATTATTAATTACTATAGAGAGAGAAAAGGAGGTATTAGGACTATGCATTAGAGTGCTAAAAGGCCCTCCCTTATATTATATAACCTCGCCTAAGCTAGTCTATGCTAGACTAGCTTAGGTAAGCTCTAGAGCTAGTTAAAAGCTAACTCTATTATATACCCCCTACGTATAGGTCGGACCTAGTGTAGGGTGTATATAGTATAGGTTCGGCATAGTAAGGAATTAGATATTATATAAAAAGTAGAGACATAGTGTTAAGTATGTGCACTACTCTACTCGCACTATATAGGTCTAGATTAAAGTTCTACCTAGTTATATAATGTTTATAATA
Source organism: Niveomyces coronatus (assembly GCA_018831755.1). Lineage (NCBI taxonomy): Eukaryota > Fungi > Ascomycota > Sordariomycetes > Hypocreales > Cordycipitaceae > Niveomyces > Niveomyces coronatus. Next base: position 4,791 of record JAFEME010000503.1, read on the forward strand.
GTGTAAAGTATATACACTATAGTATCTATACTATATTAGAAAATTTTCTTGCTATTACTACTTAGGGCCTATAATATAAGACTATTGTTAATAGATAGCCTATATAAAATACATTTATTAAATTTAACGTTATTTAGGCTAGTCCTTATAATTCCTATAAAGGTTATTAAAGGAAATATATAAAAGCGTTTTATTAAGATATTAAAGAATAATAGTATTATATACTATACTCTTTATAATTTAGTAGAAATATAGAAATTAGTAATAATAGAATTATAAGGAAAAGATATATATATTATATATTAAGAGGGCTATTAGATCCTATTTACCTTATAGTTAGGCCGTTTATATATAAAGTCTAGGTCTACTATAGCTTATTGTTTTTTAAGGGCGTTCTTAATCCTATAATATTTATAACTAGCTATATTTAACTTTTTAATTTAACCTATAATAATTTAAAACATAAGAGAAACTTAATAAGTAATAATATCGACTAATCTAAATAATCCTAGACCGCCTCCTAGTAGGAACATAAACTCTATAGCCTATAGACATGCTATACTAAAATAAACTAAGGATAGCATCCTTATTAAGGGTGATTTAAGCGACCTATAATATAGTATTAATAATATTATATCTTTTCCTTATATAGGCTATATTAAGTACGCCCTTATGTTAGGCTAGCTTAATTATGTTTTAGGCTATAGTAAAGCCTATACGCCTTATACTAAGCGTAGTATTAAATATAATTAGGATATAATTTTAATTATAAAGGTTCCCTAACTACGCATAGTGCTAGAGGCTATATAGGATTATATTATAGTAGGCGGTTCTATTTTAGAGCTATTATATAAGAAGACCGCGACTACGCCTAGCCGTAAGGCTATATTAACTATTTAGTATTAAAAACTTATATAAGAGTTTAATACTACCTTAGCTTTTACTACTAGCTAGCCCTAAATTAGTTAGGATATATTTACTAGTAAGAGTAATAGTAGTAGGCCTATTAGTGCTCCTCTTATTTCTAACTTTAACTAAAGTAGCATTTTAGCCCTAAGTTATAGTAGTGCTAGTAGGTTTAGTGCTAGGGCGGTTAAGGCTTTTACTTATAAGTTAGGGTATAGTTATAGTCGTAGGCTAGGTAAGAGTTTAGCCTAGGTTTTTAAAAGATTCGTCCCTAACATAGTAAGTTTCCTAGATGCGACTAGCTATCTATAATTATTTTAAGTATTAATTAAAAAATAAGGATCTTTACCTATAGCTAGTTTATATTAGTGTCTACCTAACTCCTAGTTAGGCAATACTATTAGTTTATCTTTAGATACGCCTAGTACTAGCTCCTATAGTCCCTAAGTTAAAGAGCTTAGATTTTCTCTAGTTGCGTATATAGGCCTTTTTAATATTAGTTCGTCTATATCTACTTATATTATATAGTATACTATGTATAAAGCTAAGCGCACTAAGCGTAAGAGATCTTATAAAACCTATAAGCGTTACTATAAAGTAGCTAACGTTAAATTAGCCGCCTAATAAGAGGCCTAGAGAATTACTAACATAGAGCTAGCCGCCTATAAAAAAATTATATTAGAGGCTAAGTAGAGCTATACTAAAAAGCATATAGAGCTATAGGTAAAATTTAAGGTAGAGGTTATTATAGAGGCTTAAAAGCGTTCTATATTAGCTTTTAAGCGACTTACTAGCTAGGATATATATACTTAGTAGCTTTTTACTAATATATATTATAATATATATACCTATAACACTGCCTCTAGTAGTGCGCCTTTTACTAATTTATAGCCTATAGCTAGACTAGGACATATTTATAGCTATCTATCTTAATTAGGCCCTACGCCCTTTAGTAATTTAGCTAGGACCTAAGGTAGGGGCGTAGCGCGCCCTCTCTAGCCTATAGACATACTTAATACTTTAGGAGATTTTAATAAGTATATAGCTATAGTAAAATAGAAGTATAGTATTAATAACGATAATAATAATAATATAGGCGCGCCTACTAGTAGTGCTAGTCTATCCTAGTAATAGGATCTTTTTTTTTTTATATGCTTACTTAGCCTTCTTAGCTAGAAATAGAACTAGGAAAGAATAAGAAAGTTAGCTTTAGATTAATATAGAAATAGGAATTATAATTAAGAGATTAATAATTAGATAGGAATATATTAAATTTATAGTTTTTTAGTATAAAATTACTATTATTATAGACTATTATTATCTATAGCTAGGCCCTATTTAGTCTTAAAGTTAGCTAAGGCGCTTATATTATAGAGGGACTTAAGCGGCTCTTATATTAGGTGTGTATAGCCTTTCTATTTAATTAGGGCTTCTCTCTACTTACTATAACTATATGTGTTTTAGACGTATATAATTTCTAAAACCTACTATTCTTTATAAGTGCCTATAGCGTCCTAGACTAAGATTAGGTCTAGTTTAGAATCTTATAAGATTTAGGATTAAAGCGGATCTATAGCTGCTAGTTTAATTAAGTTAATATAAAAAATATTATATATAGTTTTAGAGGTGTTAAGCTAGATAGTTAAGGGTAAAGGTGTTAAAAGGATAGTGACTTTTTAATATACCTAATTAAGCTTCTAATTTAGTCGATTTATAGTAATATAGTAGAGTAAGAGCTATACTTTATTACTAGGATAGAAATATATAGTAGCGCGTTGTTTAAGGTTTATTTTATCCTATTAATGTTACTAGATAAAGGCGTACGCTGCTTAGGCTTTTTCGTAGCTATCGTAAATATATTAGAGAAAAGCTTTAGCCTAAGCTAAAGTAGAACTTTCCTTAACTATAGTTAGGCTAGGGAAAGATTATTAAATTAGTTTAAGGTAAAATCTATAGAGGAGTAAGTTTAGGCTTATACCTATTATTAAGGAATTATAGCTATTAAGTAATAATTATATAGCTATAAGATAATTAGGCTAATTAAATTAATCTATTATAATTAAGGTGTATAGGATAGCGTAAACTTCCTAGTTAGCCTACTCTATACCTCTATCTATCTAGGGATAGTATAATATTAATAGTAATTATTTAATTCTAGTATAGGCGTAAAGGCGACACTAAAATTCGCTTATCTAGTCCGACCCTTAATTGCTAATAATCTTATAAGGGAATCTATAAAATCGCTACTAGTATAATAAGAATCGTTCTATATAAGCGTCGGCTAATATAGAGGTTATAGCTTTAAGCTATATATATTTAGTTAAATAGTCTATAATTACTAATAGGTATTATAGGTCGTTATCTATATAGGCTAGTAGGTCTATTATAAAATTAATAGATATCTATTACTAATATTAACTAGGTACTAGTAGAGGTTATAGAAGTCCTTATTAGAGTTATTATAATTTATAAGTAGTAAAACACTAGTAGTTATAGATAAATTATATAACTATATCTACTATGCCTAGCTAGTAAAATAAATAATATAGTATTTAGAAGGTATTATTTTTACTATAGTAGTTAATATATTTTAATTTATACGCTTATTAGGTTAATTATATTATTAATAGTTTAAAACTTAGTATCTATATTTAGCTATAAAATTATACTATTCTAGCTATACTAAGCGTATAATCTAAAATTTACTTATATATATTAGCTTATAAGGAGAATTTATAGGCGTCTTTTTATATATATTTAATTTTATAGATATATATTAGGTCTATATCGATTATAGTATCCTAGAGGCTTATAAGATTAATATTAAAGAAGATATCCTAGCTATATAGTGTTATAGCCGCTACTAAAATAAGGAGAAGTTAGACTAGGCGCATTATAGGGACTATAGGCAGCGTAAGGGAATCGTATAGCTCCTTATAGCGGCTTAACGCGTCTAATTAAATCGCCTACGCTTCTAGTTAATATAATAGGGCATATTAGAAAATAAAGAGAAATTCCGCCTAGCGCGCTTACTATTCTAAAAGGAGATATAGGCTAGTAAAATATTTAAGATTTTTATAATTAGTTAAGATTTAAAATAGATCTTATAGGCTATATAATTCTACCTCTTATAAATATAGGCATAATACTACTATAAGTAGCTCTTTATTATAGATAGTATAGTTCTATTTAGCCTTAGATAATTTTATAGAATAGTAGGCTATTAGTATAAAAATCCTATTTTTATTCTTTTAGAGTAGGTAGCCGCTAAGGGTAAACCCTAAACTATCTATTTCTATAATAGTTTCTTAAGTTAGGTCCTAGAGGCTAAGGCATAGCTCCTAGAGAAAAGCGGTCTTAAGCGTCTAGAATATGCGTTCTTTTATTTCTATCTAGGCAAAAGGAATATATTTTTCTATTAAATAATATAGTAGTATTATAACTACTAAGAAGTTTAGAATAAAGTTATAGTAGAAGTTAGTAAAGCTAAGGAAACTATATATTCCTTTAACTATTTATAGTAGTTCCTATATATAGATAGCGTAAATTTTCTTAGGGTTAGGGCGTAGGGCTATGCCTACTTAAATAATAAATCCTAGGTATTTTATAGTTTTAATAGTAAACACGCTCTTTATAATATTAAGGAAGAGCTTAGCTTATTATAGCTTCTATAGGATAATTTTAACCTTATTAAGATAAGCCTCTTATAAGCTATTAGTATAAATAAATATATTTTTAAGATATACTATTATAAAATTGCTAAGGTAAGAGCTAAGGGCTTAATTAATATAGCGCTAGAACATCGCTAGCGCGCCTACTAATCTAAATAAGTAGATAAGCTATTTAAATAGACTAAATTATATTTAAAAAGCTATTAGTTTCTTATAGCTAGAAGCGACCTATAACTAGTAAAAGGCAGCTTAAATATCTAATTTTATAACCTATTTTATATAACTTAATGACTTAAGTGTCTCTTTAATTAGTAGTAATAGGTATTAGTCCTATTTAGTTATTTTATTTAATATATAATAGTTAATATAGAATCGCTAGCTACTATTCCCCTTTTTAACTAATAGTACTAGGGCCACTACTAGGGAAGAGCTAGCCTAAATCTATCCTTTATTAAGTAGGTCTATTAGTTAGTAATATAATTTAAAGAGCTAATCTTAGGACATGTTATATAGAGCGCCCTAGGGCAATTCCTCTTTAGTCCTATCTACCTATGTTCTAATATAGATATAATAGTCTAGTTAGTCCTAATAGAGGGGTAGTTTATTCGCTTTTAATTCTTAGAAAAGTCCCTAGAATTAGTATAGTTCTTTTAGCAACTTAGCCGTCCCTAGTTGTTCTAGGGTTGCTCTAAGCCGATAAAGGTAGGAATTAATTTCTTAAATACTTATATATATAATAGGGATAGGGTTTTATATACTCTATTAGCGGTTTTTAAGGTAGTAGTAAAAGGCATAGCTAGGTAAGAGTTCGCCTATATAGTTTTATAGCCGCTATTATAGCTCTTTAATTTTATACTATAAGTTATTAATTAAGTATAGTTTACCTTTTATTATATTAAGTAGTAATCGTTAGTATTCTAGCTATAGTCGACTTAAGATTATAGGTTAGGTTAGTCCTAGTATAATATAGAAAAGCATAAAGAAGTTCTATCTATTAATATCTATATTAAGCCTTATAAAAGACATAATAGAGATTAATATATCTTAGGTTACGACTATAATTTATTAGGGCGCTATTAGTAGGATTCTATTAAGCATAAGTTCTTCTATAATAGTATTATCTATTACTCTATAATAGTTATAGCCTAAGTTAATAAGTATATTAGTAGGGTAAGTATATTATATTAGTAATAGTATAAGAAAAGGATAAGATATTATTTTTCCTTTTATTTCTTACTATTTCTATTTTACCTTTTATTTATCTAACTTCTTAGTTATATTGCCTTAGGCCCTAAGGGGGAGACTTCTCCCTAGGGTTTGTCTTTTCCTAAGTCTAATAGATCTTCTAATAGTTAAGCGATTAAAGCCTAATTCGTCTAGGGAGGCCACTATATAGGTCGTAGGTAATATTAGGAAGAGTTATGTCCTAATTTACTATAGTAGAGATAGGAGCCTATAGTCCTCCTATATTATATCTTATCCTAGGAAACCTATTTAGCGCATAGGGCCTAGTCGTATAAGGATAAGATAGATAGATAGTAAATACTAGTTATTATTATATCCTTATTAGTATTAATTATTTATAGGTAGTAGCGATTCTAGTATAGTTAGCTCTCTTACTTAAGTTAGTAAGATTTAAGATCTATAGTAATTTAATAAAGTTATTCTATAGCTACTATATAGTTATTCTAGTTAACCCCTTAGTTAACTATAAGGCTATATAGTTCGTCTAAGAGTAAGCGCTAGAGTTTTATTAAGTAAATTATATTAGACTATTCTAGGCCTCTAGTAAATACTACCTTCTACTTAAAACGCATAATAAATTAGGAGAATAGTTCGTTCTATTTTTATTTAAGGAATTCTAATTCTATAAGGGCTATATCCCTCCTATATAAGTTACTAGATACTTTCTCTATATAGTTAAGAAAAGCGATAAGATTAGATTAACCTATTTTGCCCTTTATCTTAAAATAGGCTATTATTCTTTATTAGGCAAGAGGGGCGAGATTATTCTAAATAAATATAAACTTAGCCTTATTTAGCCTAATAAATTCTTAGTTAATCTATAGCTTATATAATATCGCCTTTTTCTAGGCATTAAACGCTTATAGTTTACTATTAAATTTTTCTTTAATAGGAAGAGGTTTTCTCTATATCTAGGCTAGTTTAGGGTTACTTACTATTATTTAGGAGGCGATTTAACGATATAACTTACGTTCTTATGCTTAGGAGAGGTTAAGTTCTTATATTAGTCTTTATAATTAATTTTCTAGTTCTAAGGTAGGACGTCCCTAATCGCTAGGAGGACTATACTCTATATTTATTTTTAGCTAGTTCTAGGATAGTAATTAATTATTATAGACTAGCCCTAGGCGTATATAAATAGGCGTTATAATTATTATTAATTACTATAGAGAGAGAAAGGGAGGTATTAGGACTATATATTAGAGTGCTAAAAGGCCCTCCCTTATATTACGTGACCTCGCCTAAGCTAGTCCGGCACAGACTAGCTTAGGTAAGCTCTAGAGCCAGTCAAAGGCTAACTCTATTATAGCTAAAGCTATCTAAAAAGCCACTATTAAGGCTAGGCGGCTACTTACTAAATAGTAGGTTAGTAATACACTAGCTATATATAATAGACCTAATATATAACTACTATATAAGCTACTACTATAGTTATAGGTGCTTATATAGTAAGAAAAATAGGACTAGATAGGACCGTTCCTACTAGTAGCTATAGATAGTAAGACCTATACTATTACTACCCCTAATAGTACCTATTAATTCTATTTGATAGCTATATAGCCTTTCTAGTAAGAAAAAATAGAACTAAGCTATAGTAATAATACCTTATACACTAATATTAAGGTCTAGCTTCTATTTTTTTAACTAGAAGAGTAAGACTATAGCGTAGAAGCCTTTATTATAGCTAAGAAATAAGCTAACTTTAATTTAGCGATCTAATTACACTAATAGAAGCTTATTATAACGCCTAGTGACCTATTCTAGGCGTCTAATAAGGCTAAGGTTAATAACTTCTTATACTATAATATCTTTAAATTCGCTAAATTTAACCCTACTATCTATATAGGCTAGATCTTCAACTCCTATATAGTATATAAGGTAAAGGGTTAAGGCTTATAAAGCCCTTATAAGAAGTCCTAACTTATATTATAAGGCTACTAAGATAAGGGCAAGGATAGTATCTTTACCTAAAGCCCTATAATATAGTAGATAAGCTAACGCTTTATCCTTATAATTATACCTACGCTACTAGCCTAGGGCCTTACGCTCTAGATCTAGGATATTACCTAAGCCTATATCTAGTCTTCTACTAACCTTTAATATATAATTCTAGTATAGGTACCCCCTTAGATTTATAATTTATGCCCTAATAATACTATTATAGTAGTCTATAAACTACTATATAGTATCGCTAAGGTAGGCACCTACTAGTAGTTAACCTACTTAGCCTACTACTAGTAAAAGCTTAGGATAAGCATATTAATATATAACCCTTATCTTTTAATTACTAAAGATAGTAAGTTTAGTATTATTATATGTTATAATAGGCGTTATTTCTAACGCCCTACTAGTTAGAAAAAGCAGTCTATAAGGAACTTTAGAGGAGAGATAATAATTAAAAACCTTTTATTTCTAACTAAACTATAGTTATTTTAGATATAATATTATCCTACTAGTTATTTACTTAGCTAAGAGTAGAGGCTTATCTAGCGTTAGTTTAGATAAGTATATAGTCTCTTTTAACGATAGAGTTAAGAGAACTAAGGGCCCTAAATAGTGCCTAACATATAGTAGTAATTACTACTTCTAATCTTACGACTATATAAAAACTTTTTTTAATAATTACGGCGCTAACCCTAACGCTAAACTATATTATAGACTCTCTCTCTCTAATAATAGATAAAAACGCTAAGCCTAGAGTAAATCTTAACTTCCTCTAAAATATATATAATGCGTTTATCTACGATAATAAAGCATTATAGTTAGTATGTAGCTTTTTTAGTAAATCGAACCTTAAGGACCTCTATAATCTTAGTAACTATATCTATACTAATAGTACCCTTACTAAGAACCACCTACGACCTCTAAGCACTTAAACTATTAACTCTAGCGATATTAGTAATAATATAACCCTTATCTACACCTTATTAAAGGCTAGACGTAAATAAGGCCTCTTATGCGATAAGGATACTAAGGATATAAGTAATCTAATTTATAACACTATTAGTAAGCTAAAAGCATAAATAGACGGCCTTACCGCTTAGATAAATAAAATGTTATAGTATTTAGAGCGTATCTTACTTAATAGCACGTTCTTAACGCTAATATCGCTAGTAGCGCGTAATAAAGTAATAAACCTAGTAATATAACTAATACCTTTTAATCTCTAATTAATTAGTTATTACTAGCTTAACGCCCTAGCTAGTAAAACTAGTAAGGACGATATTAGTATAGGCGAAATATATCTAGTTATCTATACACTATTTATATAGCAAAGCTAAGTCTAGATAGTTATTACCTATAGTCCTACTTATATTAGCTAAATCTAATGTTACCTATAGTAATTATTATAAGGCGATGCCTAGCTCTAGTAGAATTCCTAAGTAGATCTAATAGAGCGAACTTATCTTCTTTAGAATAAGATAGTATTTTTCGCCGCTCTATAGGATAAGTTTAGTATCTACTATATAGACGCCTAAGCGTAGATAGTAAATAACGTGTATATACTTAATATGCTTAGAAAAAAACAATCCCTAGACGTTATTTTTATAGAATTTAAGGAATATATAGAAGCGCTAGGCGACTAGTTATTACTTATAATTATCTAATAATTCTAGTAGAAATTACCGCCTATCCTATATATAACCTATAAGCGGCCTAATAGAAACATAGCTATCTTAGGCATTTTAAGCAAAATCGACCTCTAATAGAATATACTTTATAAATAGTATAATAAATAAACCTAACTATATAGATATTACTTATCACTATCCTAGGGATATTATATAAGTAGTATAAGTAATAGCGATAGTAACATTAATTAGACTAATACGTACTAGGATAGACGCTGATTCTAGTAGAAGTACCGCCCCTAGAGATAGTACTAGGCCGTAAATAGTAGCGCGCGTAATAGATATTAAGTAAATTAATCTTAATAAGACGGCTAGAACTATTAGCGCGACCGCCGCTTCTATTAAAATAAACGCATAGAAGGATAGGCCTGCTAATTAAGCCTAGCCCTATAGCTAGACCACTCTAATCGTAGCGAATTATTCCTTAAGCTATATAAGAAACGCTAGAATTAGCAATTTAATTAAGCTAATAGATAGCGAAGCTTCCTAAAGCGATAGCTAAAGTAGACACGCTTATAGGAGAAAATCTATATAATATAGTCTAATAAAGACAACGTCTCTACTAAAATTAAGAGCCTTAAGCAATATAGATACGCCCTAATTAAAGATATAGAATCTAATAGTAATAATAGGCATACTAACTATTTTAACAATTAGACTGCTAGTAATAATTATATAGATATAGCTTTTCTTCTCGCTATAGTATTAAAACTAGTAGTAGAATCAGCTAAGGTAGTTAAAGCTATCCTAAGACCTAACATAGAAGCCCTCTAGGAACGCTATTACCTAACCTATATACGCCTCCTAATTAAATTTGCTATTAATAGAAAGGTATTTAATATTTACTTAGATAGCGTCGCTTCTACCTCTCTTATTAATAAAATATAGCTCTAGGTAAATAGTTCAAACGTTTATTTTAAACTATAGCTAGTAAAACTAGTCTAAGGAGTAAAGTCGTCCTTTAAGGTTATAGAGTATACTATATTTAACTTCTACGCTAAAGGAAGACTACCTATAAAGGACATTATTATATATTTTATAGTTAGCGCTAATATAATTAATAGCCTTAGCCTAAAGCTACTTTTAGGTAACTTATTCCTATATAAACATAGAGCATAAATAGACTATGTTAAGGAAAGAGTCACTATATATAGTGCTTAAAACGCTAAGCTATATGCCTATATATTCTAACTAATCTAGTAAGATTAAATATATATAGTAAAGTTAAGGGTCGACTATATAATTAATCCTAGGCAGTAGTGGCTACTTATAATAATATAGTTAGATAGAACCACTACGACGTTACTAAAGGTAAGTATATTAGTGCACTTTCTCTCTAAAGTCGGCGGTATACTAGACGCTACTATTAATAGTCGTACCCTAGAAATGCTTATAGTCTATAACTAGTTAAAGAAACCACTATATATTTAAAAAAACTAGCGCCTTAGTTAACTCTAGCTATACGTAGGCATAGAACATATGTACTAAATCACCTCTTTCCTTGTTAAGGTGTATGACTTTAATAGTTGATAGAAGTACCGAAGGTACGTAGGGAAGTATGGCAGCGTAGGTATATAAGGAAGTACCTGCTGTAGAGGGAGGAAGGTCGAAGGTAGGAAGTTAAGAGAGTCGAGGGAATCGAGAGAATCGAGTAAGTAAGAAGTGTAGATATAAGAAGGAAGAATGCTTAATAATTATTGCTATAGTAAGGGGAAATAGCTGTTCTTTATATATTCGAGTAGCTGATCCACTTTTCCTTGCTTTTTATATTATGTGGCCTATTGTGTGGGAGCCAGGGTGGCTGCCAGGGAGGCTGGGGAGGCCTGTGCGGCTTCCCTACACACACTACCTTGACACTCCGCGATATCTTAGGAACCGCTAGTCTAAATCGGGTAATTCATACACCGTTGGATAGCTTAGAATTAGAGCATTCTAATGACACTAAAATCGGGTTATATACTTAAGAATTAAGTTGTTAAGGCTTAGTTAAAGACTAAGACCATTTTTATATCGCAATGTAATTGCTTCCTTTATAGATATTCTCTACCTACTTAGCCTATAGATACTTCCTAGCATAATACTAAACTAGATATATAGTAGTTATATAGAAACCTAGTAAGAACCCTTAGGAACTTAGAATAGTATTAAGATAGAGACCTATTACCCTCCTAAATATATTAGGAAACCTATTAAAAAAAATCCTAGCTAACTATACTATAACTATAGTAGAAACTATATAGCTCCTACTAGAAGGCTAAATAGAGAACTATAGGAATAGGTTAATAAAAATAGTAATAGCTATAATACTAGTAATTATCTATATAGCTTAGGCCTAACTTAGAGCTATATTAGCTATATAGCTAGATATAGATAGAGCCTTTAATAATATAGACTTCCTTTAGTTCCTTAAGGTCCTTTAGTATAAGCTCCTCTTCTTAGCACCTTTTATATAGCTAATTAACTTTTTTCTATTATAGTGCTTAACCTAGCTCTATATCGACGGCGCCCTAACCTTAACTATAGCTATCTAGTAAGGGGTCCCCTAAGGCTCCCCCCTCTCTTTAATCCTCTTTATCCTATTTATCGCCTCCTTATACTAAGCACTTAAGTTAGCCCTAAGTATATCCCTAATTAGCTTTATAGATAATATAAACATTATTAGCATAGCTAAGAGCATAGCCTAAGCGTATACCTAACTTAAAGCTATATAGGAGATATATAAGGTATAGTTAGTATAAAACCACTTTATTTTCTCTCCCCTAAAGTTAATATTAATAAATTTCTCTTACTAACTAGAGGACATATAATACCTACTATGCCTCTAGAGCGGCCTTCTTACCCTAGTAAAGGAAATCTAGGTCTTAGGGGTATAGCTTATACCTAGACTAGGTTAGATAGTATATATAAAGAAAGTCACCTATAAAGGCAAACTTACTTTATAGACCCTTAGGAAGTCTATAAGGAAGTTATAAAGGCCCTAAGTTAAGGCTATATTAATACTATACTAAAAAGCTATCTACCTATAACTAACCTATAGCTTTATAGCCTAGTATATATACTTAGACTATAGCTTAGGCCTAGCTAGGGCCTTTACTAATATATAAACTAAATGCCTCTATATAGCTATTAGAGCTTTTTAAACCACCTTAACACACTAGGTTAAGATTAAGGTAGACACCCCCCCTTAGACCTATACTATATAATATAGAAGCTAAGAACCCTTACCTACTAGGAGACTAATAGTAGCACGACCTAGTTCTAGATCGCGTATATATAGGTCATAAGGATACTCCTACTAATAAGGCGACGCTAGGCGAACCTACGACGCCCCCCTATAGCCCCCCTCTACTCCTTTTACTATAGCTTACCTATTAGGGACGGCTCGCACCTAAACTAGACCTACTATAAAGCTAATAAGTAGATAAGAACCTAATAGTATGCCTAATAGGAAGCTATAGAGATAGCGTGGCTCTAGGCTAGATAAAGATAGAAGGTTCTCTTAGCCTATAGGCCCCCCTAGACTTAACTAAAAGACACCTAAAAGACCCTATAAGAAGCCCTAAGGTTTATAAGCTTATTACTAGTCTAACTACACATAGAGAATATTAGCCTAAATAGATTCCTATAGGACTAATAGGTCCCTAGGGTAGACTTAGACTAGTACTAGTATAGCTATAATAAAGAAGACCCCTTCTATATCTTTCTTAACTGCTCTTTTATACCTTTATATAATACTAGTACGGCCCTAGCCTAGGACTAATATAATATTACTAACGCCTTTAACTCCCCTTATAGCCTCTCCTTTACTAAGAGACTATTCTATTTAGGACGCCTAGCCTACCTCTATAATACTACCTTCTTTAGAGTAGGCTATAAAACTAGTCTCTTAGGCAGCTAAGGCCCTATGCGCCCTATATAAGGCTATATAGGACCTAATATATAACTAACCTAACCTAAAGGACTAGCTTTACTACTTACTTACTTACTTCTAAAGACTAGCCTCCCCTACCCTACCTACCTATTTAATACTAACCTTATAGCTAGACTAACCCTCCCCCCTAGCACTAGCTATAGACGTTCTCTTTAATAAAGGAGAGAAAACCCTAATATAGACCTATATCGCCTATAGCCTATAACTATACTAAGACACTCTCTCTCTAACCCCCCTTAACTACCTTTATTATTCCCCCCTACTAAATAAAATATTACTAACCCTAGCCTACCTTAGAGACACTATATATAGAGAGTATATAAAGCTAATACGCACTAAGTCTAGGCCTACACTAGCCTTATAACGGCTAATTCTATATAACTTATATAATAGACCCTACTATAGTTAAAGACTAGACCTAAGTAGAACCTAATATAGGCCTATATATATCCTAAAAACCTTACTCTTATTAACTATCTAAAATAATATAGGCACCTTACTTAGCCTTAATCTATTCTTTTATTAGCACTATATTAGGCCTAGTATAAAAAATAAAGGAAATCTTATAAAGTAAAAATAGTATAGGACTATATTAGCCCTGGCCTAATTCTAATCTAGGCCTAAAAAATCTAGTTCTTACCCTCCTCCCCCTCTCTACTTAAAGCGCTACTTAAACCTAAGCTAGACCTATCGCGGCCCTAAGCTACTAATATATTAATTAAACGATTAAGCTTCCTACTATTAGTATATATCGCCTATATAAGCCTAGTAAGGGCCTATACTAAAGCTAGGTCGGCCTTAGTAGCTAATATAATAGAAGATAATAAAGGTATAGCCCTTAATATAGATCTAGTACTAGCCTAGACTAAGCCTACTATACCTCTATAATAAGCCTAGATATTAAGCGCCTTATTAATAAGGCGCCTAAACTCTATATTAGTAGTAAAGTCCTTATAGACCCTACTATAGGCCTAGGCATACTCTACTATAGCTAATATAGCTATATAGGCCTTAGGCGGCAACTATATAGGTTAGTATTAGTCTTATATAGGATATATATTAGGTCTACTTATAATATAGTATAATATATACTACTTATTATAAATAGTATAAGTCTTAGAGTAGGTAGCTATTTAGAGTTAGCTTAGGCCTAATATAGGCATAATAAGGGCCTAATATATATACTTCTAATTAAAATAAGTAATTTTACTACCTTCTATATAGCTAATACACTATAAGTATAAGAGGGCCTAGATAGCACCTAATATAGCGGTAGGGTAGGGGCGGCTTAACTCTAGGTTAGGACTAGGGGGGGCGGGCGGCGTAGGCATAGTTAGAACTAGGTTAGCTCTACTAAAGGCGCTAGTCGTCTCTAGCTTAGGCGTAGGCATAGGCGTAGAAGGAGTAAGGGGGGCTAAGGCAGGGTTAATATAGTTAGTGCGTCCTTAGGCCTACTTAGAGTTAGTATAGACGTAGCCTAGACCTAGATTAGATACGTACTATATTAAAAAATTTTATTTAAAATTTTTAAAAAAGAAAAAAAGGTTTTCTTAGTAGTAGATAGGGATAGATATAGGCGCTATATAGGGTTAGTTTAGGCCTAGTCTAGACCTACTAAAAAACCACCTAAATCCTATTTAATTCTAATATAAGATATAGCCTTAGCGTAAAGCGCGCTTATATCTAAATTAGAAAATAAGCGCTCTTTTAGTAGGCGAGGAAATAAAAAAAGAAAAGAAGGGGGGGGGGGTAATTAAGATATATACTACTAATAATAGTATTAAAGAGAAGAAGAGAAATAAAAGAGGTAAGGCATAAGGAATTTATTAGGCTAGATAGTATAGCCTACTAGGCATACTAGTTATATATAAATATAGGTATTATAAAAGGCTTTATTATCCTTATTTAATTTATTCTTTATACCTATTTAGATAATAAACTACACCCTTAGTATAATAGTAAAACGCACTTAACCTAGATCTACTCTAGCTCTATAGCTACTTTATAATTACTAATAAGAATAAAGTAAATATATAATAATTATCTTTTAACCCCTAGTAAATTTTATTCTCCTTTAACTTTACGCGCTTTACTACCTATCCTAGACTTACCCTACCTTTAATTTAGCCCTAACCTAACTATAACTAAGCCTATAACTACTAACCCCTTCTCTTTCTACCTTTATCTACTTTATCTTATTATTTTATTCTTCCTTTTCCTTTTTATAAATCATTTTCCTTACCTATTATTTACCTTCTCCTTTTAAACTCTTTATTACTTTAAGTTTACTCCTTAAGCGCGCGTACGTACTAACCCCTTAAAGGCACCGACCTAACTCTAATCCTACTTATAACTATAGAAAGAAAGGTTTTCCTCTAGGCACCTAGTTTTTCCTTCCTTTAATATCTCCTTAGTAGTTCTTAATAGACTTATAGTCTAAGTAGTATATTAATCTATTTCTAAGTGCCTATAGCGTCCTAGACTAAGATTAGGTCTAGTTTAGAATCTTATAAGATTTAGGATAGAAGTAGGTCTATAGCCGCTAGTTTAACTAAGTTAATATAAAAAACATTATATATATTCTTAGGAGTATTAAGCTAGATAGTTAAGGGTAAAGATATTAAGAGAACAGTAAATTTTTAATATACCTAATTAAGCTTCTAATTTAGTCGATTTATAGTAATATAGTAGAGTAAGAGCTATACTTTATCGCTAGGATAGAAATATATAGTAGTATATTATATAAGGTTTATTTTATCCTATTAATACTACTAGATAAAAGCATACGCTGCTTAGGCTTTTTTATAGCTATTATAAATATATTAGAGAAAAGTTTTAGCCTAAGCTAAAGTAGAACTTTCCTATTATAAACGATAGAAGGCAGCGTCACTAAGCGGCCTAAGGAAGCGGCTAAGTGAATAATAGGCGGCAACGCGACCTAAGGGTCACGTGACGCGCTCACAGGGATCACGCGTGAGCATAGTGAGCGCCGCTCACTATGATCACTAGTGAGCAAGGTGATCCTAAATTATAGTAGAGAGATAGATAAGTATATAAGGGATAGAGATTCTAGTAGCTAGGTAGTCTAGATCTCTACTAATTAATCTAAGCAATAGTTTTACTATTAGGAATAACTTC
>JAFEME010000504.1:0-21171 GCA_018831755.1 Niveomyces coronatus
GTTTTGTTCTGTGTTTTTTTTTTTTTTTTGGCTGGCGTGCCATCATCCATACAAACTACCTGCCACCATGGCTTCCCCCCCGGCGCTGAAGCGACGAAAGCCGTCAATCCTGTCACAGGCCGCCACAGCGGCAGCAGCAATAGCCCATCCCCTACGCCAGACGTCGTTTCCCCCCGAGGCGCACTCACCACATACGCGGTCACCGTCAGTTGATGCCGTCTCGCATGTTAGCGGCAGTGCGGTGAGCGCAGCGACGGCGAGCGGCGTGGGAGCGGCGGCTCGCAAAAAGCGCAGCGGGAAACGAAAGAGCAAGGCGGCTGGCAAAAGAGACGAGGCGACGAACGACCAGGCATCTAGTGCGGCCGGTAGCAAGGCGGCGACCAACGTCTCGGGCCACGGTGGTGGCGGCGGCAGCATCGGCGACAAGGATGCGGAGGAGGACGAAGACGACGACAAGGCGGAGATGGCACTCGAGGATGTGGTGACACGCACCCAGGAGCAGAAGCAGGAGGAGATCCGACTGCGTGCCATGCTGGTCGAATCGTTTGATCCAGAGCAGTACAATAGATACGAGGTCTGGCGCGCGGCAAAGCTGGCGGATGCGGTTGTCAAGAGAGTATGTTAGCTTTTTCATTCGATGCAGCTTTCGTCTCTTGCAATGATAGCTAACGGGTTCTACAGGTCGTCAATGCTACTGTATCACAATCCGTCCCGCAGATGGTCAGCACTGCGGTCAAGGCTGTTGCTAAGCTCTTTGCGGGCGAGATAATCGAAGAGGCACGACGTGTGCAGGCCGACTGGATTCGAGCTGGCGAGGTGCAGAGCGAGCTGCCGACACCACCAGCGTTGACACCAATAGAGGACGAAGCGAACGCGGCAAGCCTGGAAAAGAAGGACTTGAAGCGAGGGCCGCTGCGACCGGACCATCTACGAGCGGCCTGGATGCGCTACAAGAAGTCGAAGCAGAGTAATGGGGTGGGCGTGCAGCAGCTGTGGCATACCCAGCAGAGTAGCGGGGTGGAGCGATTCTCGGCGCGGACGAGGAAGCAAATTTTCAAGTAGATGTGCGACTGGCATCCAAGTTTATCTCTCACGACACGATATCCATTTTACGTTTTGCTTTGATTGCATTCATGGCTTTTGTTATTACGCATTGTTAATTAATGAAGCCAATCACTATTATGGTTTTGATCATGACAGGACACGGCATGAGACGCACTTTTTTGAAAGTGGAGACGCGCGATCTGTGGTGTCGCCATGTGGCAGTGACTCGATGCCACCGAATTTGAAAATTTCTACTCTTGACACTGTGATTAATGCATGGTGAATTGTTTTGGATGAGGAATGTTGTCGGGCGAAAACCCTGATATGAGAATTGTTGCATGATGAGCATGGCAGATGTAGCCGTGTGATGGAGAGCTTACGCCTGGCCCCCCCGGGAACCCTGCAGGGCTGGTCGATGCTGCGACAGTGACATGACAGTGACATGCTACCCTTGGAAAGGATGTGAAGCTGGGCGGCTGAGCAGAGCGAGAAAAAAAATACTTGACAGGAAAAAGTAGAAGAAAAAATCAAATTAAAAATTGTTCAGGTTGGGCGCCCCACAGGCCTGCCACAGCACAACCAATTGTAAAAAAGAGCTGGTTTGATTAGCGGCCACGAAGGGAGCAGAACAAATGAAGGTGCGTATCTTCTTTGCTGGGCGTGGGGTATGTCCTTTGTTTTGCTCGCCACTTGGCTTCGAAATCGATTGGCTGTGCGGTCTGGCTGGCCTACAGTAATTTGGCTCCGCGCCCTCCCCCCTCTGGCGCCGCCAACCAGGACCCAGCAGCTGTCCCCGGCTGTGACACAACCAATTCATTTCTTCACCGAGAAAAAGAGGGAAGAAAAAAAAAAAAAAACCTTCAAAACCCAAAGACCAGAACCGGCAATCACTAGAAGTATAAGTGACCGCTGCTGTTCCTGACATGAATCAGATCTTTTTTTTTATACGTTGATGTAATTTTTTATTCACTTCACAATGGCCGGAGCCAAGGTACGATTGATTGCCAGCCAAAAAAAAATCTTTTTTCTATGCTTTTTTGCTTCTATGTTTTTTTTTTGCCAAGTTTCGGTCTTCACTGCGCTGCTCCAGTGTCTTCCTCCTTCGTTACCGCTATGACTTCTTATGAAGATGCTTCTCTTAATGCTGCTGGTGTTTTCATTCCAGTTCGACTCCCGACAAAGATCAGAAAAAAGCTAATCACCGCCTTCCCTCAACCGACAGCAACAACACCAACAACAACAACACACAGCCGCCCTCGGGGGCTCAGCCAATCCCGCCGCCGAGCGCATCCGCGAGAACCAGCGCCGGTCCCGCGCCCGCCGCAAGGAGTTCGTCGAGGGCATGCAGCGCCGGCTCGACGAGTACGAGCGGCAGGGCGTCGAGGCCACCCTGCAGATGCAGCAGGCCGCCCGCACCGTCGCCATTGAGAACTCCCGCCTGCGCCTGCTGCTCGCCCGCCGCGGCGTCAGCCCGGACGAGGTCGACAAGTTTCTCGCCATGTTCGAGAACGGCATCGCCAGCGACGACGACGCCGCCGCTGCCGCCGCCGTCATGGCGCACAGTGCGGCGGCCGGTGGGGCCTCGCACCCGTTTCCTCCTCGCCAGCCTCCTCCCCCGTCCAGCTATACGAATCACACAAACGCGGCCGCGCCCAGACCCCCGACGCACACGACGGCGTATCAACAGCATGACCAGTATCACTCTGACGAGGGCATCGACCGGTTGGCGGTGCTGGCGGAGGCGAGCATGGGGGATCACAGTAGCGCCAGCAGCATGACGTGTGCGACGACACCAAGCGAATCGACGGTGGCTGCGCATAGTCCTACCAGTGCCGGGCCGAGTACCATGCCGAGCACGCCGATATCGGGGGGCTCGAGCCAGCATTATGCTCACAACCATCACCATCATCACCATCAGTATCAACAACACGCTACCCCTCGAGTCGCCGAGTCAGCGTCTCCACTCGTCATGTCCTGCAACACGGCCGCACAAATCATTGCCGAGATGCAGGGCGGCGCTCCCGTGAACAAAAACGCAGTCAAGGCGAGTCTTGGGTGCGACGACGACGAGTGCGAATGTTTCGTCAAGAATACACTTCTCTTTCAAATAATGGAGAGAAACGCGGCATGAAGAAGAAGAGTCGAGAAGAAGAAAAGTCAGAAAAAAAGAACAGAAAAGCAGCAACTGGCGTTTGTTTTAGCAATGTATAATGAAGCAAGAAAACCGAGTAGGAACCAACAATGGCCTTGGACAAAATAACGATGTGGGATGGACATGCCGGAGTATAGGATGAAGGGGGCGTCTGATGGGCAAAGGCGGCTAGCCGTGGTCAAGAGTACATGTTGGTCGTTGTGAATTTTTCTTAACGTTATTTACCGCGAAAATAGTTGCTGGCAGGAAATTACAAAAGCCAGACGTGTTTATAAGTCTCGGCATGAGCAGAGAATATAGCTATCAGATGCAATTGATCAATTACGACCATCACCACGCCTCTCCAGTTCGCCTTACAGAGCATCACCAGATTCGGCCACCTGCTGTCGAGCCCACTAAAGTCGGCTACCCGCAGACTCAAAGATCTACTAATTCTCAGTCTATCGCCCAGCATATCTACTCCTTCCACCCCCATCTCCCGCCCAGCCGCCGTAGCAGATACACCAGCCCAATCAACACCGGCACCTCAATCAACGGCCCAACCGCCGCCGCGAGCGCCTCCTCGCTCTCCGGCCCGAACGTCGCGGCGGCTACCGCAATGGCGAGCTCAAAGTTGTTGCTGGCGGCCGTGAAGGCCTGCGCGCAGCCGCGCCCGTAGCCGAACCCGAGGCGGCGCGCCGCCCACAGCGCCGCCGCGAAGACGCACACAAAGTACACGACCAGCGGCGCGGCGACGCGCACAACCGAGACGACCTGCTGCACGACGCGGGCGCCCTGCGAGGCGAAGAGCACAACGATGGTGTAGAGTAGCCCGAGGAGGGAGAGCGGCGCGAGGCGCGGGAGGAAGCTGCGGTCGTACCAGGAAGGACTGTGGCTGCGGAGGGCGAGGCGCGTGAGGAGCGCGGCGCCGAGGGGGATGCCGAGGAAGACGCCGACGCTGGTGGCGACGACGGCGTAGGAGAGCGAGGTGGCTGTGTGGGAGATAATGCGGATGAAGAGAACGGCGAGGGGGGCGAAGAGGAGCATCTGCAGGAGGGAGTTGACGGCGACAAGGATGGCGCAGTACTCAGGGTCCCCGCCGGCGAGGTTGTTCCAGATGAGGACCATGGCGATGCAGCGGCCGAGGCCGACAAGAATGAGTCCCGAGCGGAGGCCAGGCTCGTCGGGAAGGAATGCCCAGGCAAGCGCCAACTATAAAGGTTAGACGAGGGGAAAAAGTGTTGAGGCGGAGTGAGTGGGAAGTACCATGAAGAAGGGGGCAATGATCCAGTTGACGACGAGAGAGAAGCCAATCTGTTTCCACAGTGCCTTTTCGCGAAAGAGGATATGCAGCGTTTCGTAGCGGACGTTGCAGAGAATCGGATACATCATGACCAAAAGGCCGACGGCTATTTATGTTTAGCATAGATTGGGTGAAGACGAGGTTTGGCGTACCGATAGGGATAGAGACGTTGACAAGCTGTCCCCGTTGAAGGGTGCTGCCGATATTAGGCACAAAGTTGCCAAGCAGGATGCCGATGACCATGGCAAGGAAGATCCATATCGGTAGATAGCGATCGAGCCATCCGAGCGACTTGAACGCTGATGTCTTTTTCTCCGCTGGGCAGGTGTCCTGGCCGCATTCAAGGACATCCGGTGCGGGGAGTTCTCGTTTCGTCGTCATTACGCAAAAATTCCAGAGCAAGTGATATGAAATAAGTGATTATACTTAGAACGCAGAAAAATTCGCGAGAGTATTACGAGGGAATCGTAGGTTTGTATCTGAGAAAGCACTTATAAACGTCGAGGGTTGGGCAGCGGAGGGGGGGATAAGAGAGGTTTTCAGGGCAGCCAATCATATTGTCCGAGTGACAACACCGGCTTCGGGCCCTGACGCCGTCAATTCCCGCCCGGGTGGCGATCAGGCGACAACGCTAGGGATGGTGAGTTGTAGATGCTGGATTCCACTCCAAGCTGTTCCTGAGCCCAATTTATTCAGGAGCTGTAGTCGATGGAATCGTTTTCATGTCGTGGTGGCTGATGACCAAGGGTTCCAGCGCGAGACGCCTCTCTGAAATCTCTACTACACCCTTTCATTCTCCCACCAAGACTGAAATTCCAAAGACAAGCACAGAATTACGAAATAATGCCGCATAATTCAAGTAAAAATAGTAAATATTCTAGTAAACAAAAACAAAATTACACAACACCTTGCTCATCACAGGCAGCTCAGCATATCCTTCAACTTGCGCATAACATACAGCTGGTCTTCCGTGCTGGGCACGGTCGTCGCCCTGTTCAACGCGCTGCTGATGGTGACAGAGATGAAGCACCCGTCGCGCTGATACACCGCATACTCCGTCGGCGGGCGGCTCTTGCCGCACGTATGGACGTCGTTCCTAGAGAGCACGCCCGGGCTCGCCCTCGTCAGCACCCAGCTGAAGTCGGCCGGATTCGCGCACCAGTAGTCCGTCACCGGCGGGAAGTTGATGCTGAGGAACGTGTTCTCCGGCAGGTACGGCTTTCCCGAAGCCGTCAGAACGTCGATGAACCTCGTCGCGAGCTGCGCGTACACGCGGCTCGCCACCGGCTCCGGGCTCACGTTCCACGGCTTCCTCCCGACGCCCCAGGTGGACGCGGAAAAGACCACGGCGGGGATGCCGCGGTTCCTCACGGCGTACACGGCAGCGCCGATGGCGCCCGAGCGCCCCGCCGCGAGCCAAAGCGTGTAGCCCGCCCCGGGGCCGAGGACGGCGAGCTCGGGCGTCGCGTTGTCGGCGCCCCAGAGCCGCGGGGCCACGTAGTCGATGCCGTGTTTGAGCGCGGTGACCGGGTACGAGTTGACCCAGTTGAGATCAGGGCGGGAGGCGTTGTGGCCGAAGCGGCCGGCGTGGAAGAGGCACGAGTCGTACTGGCACGCGTCATGGCGCTCCTTGGGGGGCCTATCCTTGGTTGCTGGGAAGAAGTTAGAGACGGGGAGAGGATATCATGGGGAGGGGGTGGGGATGGAGGGGGAAGCATACATGTGCCGGCTTTGCGGTCGGCAGGGCAGGACAGGATGACGTCGTGGCCGGCGGCGACGAGGGCGTCGTTGAAGGAGCGAGTGTAGAGCGCGGCCCAGCCGTCGTCGTTGCCGTGGATGATGCGGATGGCGTGGGCCCCGAGGGTGTGAAGAGAGATGAGGAACGCGGCTAGTTTCATGGTTTGTGTGTCTGAAATATACGATGGTTTGTGTGTTTGAATACGATGGTTTGTGTGTCTAGATGCGTTGATAAGTGTGTATGAATACGATGATTTGTGTGTTTGAATGGAAGCCGCGGTGGTATTAATATAGAGAAGCGAACAATCAGATACTGCGCACGGATCATGCTGCGCCCAGATAATACTGTATACTACGCCCAGATCATTGAAAAAGTAAGCGTACGGTATTTACTTGCTGAGAATAAGAGGCACGAGGCGTAGGAAGGGTCAATGATGGTAGCGGCGTGCTGCGTGACGACACAAGCGCTTTTAGTGCATCTAGAAGATGAATTTATACTTTCAAGAGGGTGGCAGCAGGTATTTGATGCAGCTTAAAACGTATCACTCTAAATCTGAGTGTTTGTATGATGGAAAACATGATTTTTTCCATTCTACGTTGACCTCTACGATGCAATCGTATTTTAGCCCCCCTCCCTCCAACTTCAGACTCATTTACCTCCTTTACCCGTAGGTATGCCAAACAGCACTACCCGCGGTCCCTCTGGTCCAGCCTCACCCTCGGCCCAGTCTCCCAAGCCCTTGTCCACGCGGAAGAAACCGCGTCGCTCAATCTGAATTATATCATCTCGCTTGAGCTTGCCCACTCCGGCATCACAGACAGCCACTTCCATCGCCGCTGTGTTTGGGTTGAGAAAGTCTTCGACATTATCATCCTCATCCAGCTTGTCCTTGGTAATGAGATAGTCGAACTCCCATAGCTCAGCCGGAACGAGGTCGAAACCCTGTGCTGATAGCCAAGTCACCTTTTTCTCCGTGGACTTGAAGTCTCCCTTGATGTTGAGTTCCAGTTTGAGGCTTGGAATGGGATCCGCTGTGGGAATCTCGCGCACAAACGCGTTGCCCCAGCCCATCAGGGTAATTTCCTCATCCCTCTTGAAGGTCTTGGCGTCGGCCTGGTCAAGGTAAATCTCGGAAGAAAAGTAGACCTGCTTCGTACCAACATCCGCATTCTTGGGATGCTTGGGGCGGTCCTCAACAACAACTCCTGATGGTGTATCCGCGCCAGAGAGAGCAACCTTGACAAGGTCCTTCCTTAGCAGTGCAGTATGACGTGGAGCGACAGGGTCGATCTCCTTCTTGTTGGCGGCCCAGAAAGTGGTCCAGTCCATGGATACAATATTGCGACTAGGACCCTGCTTGATGATGAAGTCACGCAGAGCAGCAACAGTCATGCCGCGGCGGCGTACACCACGGATGGTGGGCATGCGTGGATCGTCCCAGCCCCAGACCTTGCCGGTGTCGACGAGCTTGGCAAGCTTGCGCTTAGAGAGAAAGGTCTTGATGAAGTTGAGACGCGAAAAGTCCCACATGTGCACCTGCCGCAGGCTGAGGGTGTCGAGAAACCACTGATACTGTGGGTTGCGGTCCGTGTACTCGGTAGAGCGGAGGGCGTGAGTCACACCCTCGTGGCTGTCGACAACGGGGCAGGCGAAGTCGTACATGGGGTATACGTTCCATTTACGATCAGTGCGGTGGTGCGCCGACTCGATGTTGCATCTATAAATGACGGGGTCACGCATCGCCTTGTTGGGATTGTCAACGGAGAGCTTGGCGCGCATGCAGTTGGCGAGGCCCTCGGTGGTGCCCGATTTCATTTCCTCAAAAATGCGTAGATTCTCCTCGATGGATCTATCGCGACGCTGAGAAGCAATTCCATGCATACGTTCGTTACGCATCGTCTCCTGGTCGGTGTCGTCGGCATAGGCTTTGCCCATCTTGATGAGTTTGATGCACATGTCGTACAGATAGTCAAAGTAATCGGAAGTGTAGGTCAAGGTATCTGGATTGATTCCCATGAGAGCGAGGTCCTCAACGATTGCGTCCTGGAACTCTTGCTTCTCTTTCGAAGGGTTGGTGTCGTCGAGACGTAGGCGCATCTGGCCCTTGTAGGCCACATGGCCGAAATAGTCGCTGAGGAGAGCTGCCTTGGCGTGTCCAATATGAAGATAGCCACTTCTCAGATCAGCACTGCCACCGGGAAAAGAACATACTACAGGGACGGGTCTTACGAAGGCTCGGGGAGGAATCTAGTTACAACGCCTTTATCAGCATCCTGCAGAGCCAGATTATAGTTGGCGCCGGCCTTGCTGGCAGCGACCGCCTTGGCCCTGGACGCGGCCTCTGCGGCTTTCAGCTCCTCCTGAATCTCGGGATGCGTTTGCTCTACATAGTTGAACCATCGAGACAGGTTGGTAAATGTGTTCTTTCGGAGGGACCCGAGGGCCGCCTTGTTGCCGCGGAGAGACTGCCAGGCCGTTGTGTCGACAGGACTCAGGCTGAAGCCGCCGTCGAGATACGTGCGGAGGGTCAAGTGTGTGTCGAGTCTGCGCATGTGAGGCTCGGTGGAGCGAAAGTCTCCGCCAAGGCTGGCGGCGATGGTTTGGAGCTCGTCCTGCTTCATCGTAATAGCAGATAGCAGATATGATTGATATCAGTCTACAAATTGAGCATGCAGTGACAGGTATCTACAGTAGATTTTTCATGGTGGGGGTGTGCTGGCCAAGGGAGGGGCAGCGGCGGGGTAGCAGTCAAGTTAGTCACCATGCCGTACAGTAAAGTACTACAGTACAGTACCTTGGTACAGTACCATAGGCAGGGGGCGGCCAGGCGGTGGACAAAAAATGCCAGCGCTCTATACACCTATTTGGCAACGGGGTGGTCCGCCACGAGCCCGCCTTTTCATCTACAAGTAGTTCACTGTCAACAAGGCCGGCGCCAACTATAATCTGGCTCTGCAGAACGCTGATAAAGGCGTTGTAACTAGATTCCTTCCCGAGCCATATCTTGACCTACACTATTGAATCCGACGCCCATATTCTCGTACCGAGCCATACACACATTGCCCGAGGCGAAAGACGGCTTCTTCTGCATGGAGCATATCTCAGAGAGAATCACCCTGAAAATACCAGCATGGATGAAGGCAACGAAAAACGTGGCTCCATTTGTGCTGACAAGACATTGTACAACCACAAGCACCTCGGCGCTGATGGACTCTGGTCCGAGTTCGATAGCGAGTCTGTCTAGGAAAGTGTGTTAGGAACCTGGCGAAATCACATGCCATTATTCGGCGCTGCTCGCCCATCGAAAAAAATGATTCCACAACCTGGACTGCGCATTCTTTCGAGGTCCAGAGTCCAAGGCTCCAGATTCTTCTAGACGAGGTTTTTCGCGACTACCCCGCCTAGTACCCGGTGTCGGAGCCATATACTGTGAAGCCTCCCTTCAAGCCTTTTGTTCAGCAATGGGACAGAATTGCCGATATTGCCAAGAAGTATGAGGAGAAGACTCGAGATGGGTGGAGTCTCTTCCAGAATGCGCTCAAAAACGATTTCATCCTGTCCGATGTTGCCGCTCTCCAGGACGTCAAGGCTACCAACTTCATTCCATTTAAATCCCTGTGGCTTGTTCTCGCGCCAAGCCGCCTCATGCTCTCGAGAAATGATAGGACATTGACGTTGTATCGCCTAAAAGCGCCGACTTTTTCAAACGACAGGAGTTCCGTCCAGCTTACTACAAAATCCAGCTGTCTGCGCTTGACTGGAATGGATCATATTGCGGCTACAACACTGCCACTGAGGTTGTGTATGAATACTACGGCCGAATTCCCGTGACAAGTCTTAAAGTCTATCCCTTCGAGCTTGCACCTGACAAAAGTGCCGTTGCGAAGCAGCTTCTAGAGCGCGGCAGAGTATTTGAGTCCCTGCGCGGCCTTCATGTCAAAAAGTGCGTCGGGAAGAAGTACGGCGTGTTCTCAACCCAGCGACCGACTCCTTGAGGATGATGGAGAAACCAGTGAGTTTCGCAGATACTGTCCAAACTGGGCATTCATTCATCACGATCACTAAAGTATAGGTATCGAGGTTCTAGGCCGCGTCGTAATCGACGCTTTTGAATTTCGCTTGCAAAATAAAGCAGCACCTCGCCTAGTCCGAATTCCGACGACGGGCAACCCGGGTTACATTGATACACTGGACGCATGGACGCTCACAAACTCATCAGCCACTGGCAGCTCCAGCTCATCAGAGTCCGAGCAAGATGTTGAAACTCCATGAGTCAGACTTCTGTCAAAACACGAGTGACGGAAGTGCGTAGACAAAAAGACAATGGCTAAAGAGAGAAACGATCATCTGCGCCCATTGCGTGATGTTGAATGCATGCTGGCAGTGTCGCGGGTCAAGGGCTTTGATTTAACCACCAAAGAATGGGGTGAGGCGATGATGATCAGGACAACGCACAAACTGTCATGCCTATCTCTGACGTGAGGTCATAGGTGAATTCAATGTCGATGATATTCGGGACGCTGATTGGGATACTACGCCTTACGACAACCTTGTGCTGCCAGAGAATGACAAGGTGCTTGTCATGGCCATTGCAGATCGGTCTAGGCTTCACAGATTGGAATCGTCTAACGACTTTATCAGCTCCGAAAGTATGTATAAACATAATCCGCCGTATAATATCAATAGCGAGCCCGTGATTCACACAAACCACTTCAATAGGTATGGGGATCATTATCCAGCTATATGGACCACCAGGTGTTGGTAAGACTCTCACGGCTGAAGCTGGTAAGTGCTGGACAGAGAATGTGCGACATACCCATCTCTGATATAGTCAGTGGCCGAAAAATGCAAGGCTCCATTGTACCTGCTCGGTGCCGGAGACCTAAGAACCAATCTGGACAAGGTCGAGTCTGGGCTCGGCCATGCACTTGAGCGTTGCCAGCCCTGGGATGCTGTTCTTCTTCTCGATGAAGCCGACGTCTTTCTCGAATCGAGATCTTCAAAAAGCTTGAAACGCAACGAGCTCGTATCTAGTAAGTCGCGCTTGAGCGCGAAGAGCATCATTGACCTACAGTTATCCACACGAATGGGCGATCACTCGACGACTGACAACGAGGACAGTATTTCTTCGCAAGCTTGAATACGACTAGGGGCTCATGTTCTTGACGAGCAACCGTTTGAGCGCGATTGATGCCGCATTCGAGTCTCAACTCGATCTGATACTGCCCTATTCTGATCTAAGCTTCGAGTCGCGTGTGTCGCTGTGGAAGAACTTTCTAGGTCTGCAGAGTAGGGATGATGCTGACATTAGCGATGGTGACGTCGATCAGCTTGCCAAGAACGACATCAACGGTCGAGAGATTAAGAACATAATCAAGACGGCCAGGATACTTGCCGGCCCCGAGCCTTTGAGGCTGCGACACTTGAACGTTGTGCTGGGCGTCCGTAAAAGGGTGGTCGAGTACAAACAGCAAGACGCCATGAAACAGTAAATGAGACCGGAGTGTGTCTAGTGTGTGGCTCCAATCTTTGCAGTACCAAGATGCCTAAATTGCTTTATGCTCAGCAAGGACGGGCTCCGATTCTAGCGGTCACGAAGGCGATGGAGTTTGAGCGGCGCCACTATTCCGCCGATCTACTTGCGAAGATCAGTGCAAGCCACTGGCAATAGACTGGCCTTCCAGTATCTTTCCATGTGATATACAATGGACCTCAGTGTGCCTTTGCCGACGTTTCTGAGCCAGTGAGACATGTTTGTAAATCTGTTCTAGTTGCGGATACATGCTGGTTCTGTGGTAGAAAGGAATTGTGAGGCCGTACATAGATATACGCAGAACAACCCGTCTGCAGTTTGGCCTAATATTACAGAGAAAAAACACGTCTGAGGATACGGCGGCATCAAAGAACATAGTCCTAAAAATTTATCGAGTTTTGAAGAGTAATATCATCAAACAGAAAAATTGACCACCCGGCGTTACAAGCCGTTGCGACACGGGCGCGACAGCTGCTTAATCGATAAGATCTTGGCGCCTAACTAGCTAGGCATGCACATATTTTCGTAGACAGCCATTTGCGACAAGAGCAGTCTCGCGACACGACGAGCCAAAATATTCGCAGCTCGGCATGGCTCCCATCGACAAGTGTATGGCCTCGATGGCCAGGCTGAGCACAGCACAGATCTACCGCCCGACTATCTCATTAGCACCCCAAGTTCTGGCTCCAGCTACGCTGTCCCAACGCCGCCAAGCCTCCGCCGTACGCATCAAAAAGGGACCGGTCAAGAAGAAGAGCACGCCGAAAGACTATAGGCGCCATGACCTCAACAAGGCCGAGTTTCCAAGATTCTCCCTGGTTGGGGCTATGAGGTACATCCCAGTGGCTCTCCATCGAACGGCTTCCACAGCATGCTGACGGCAAGGTAGAATCCTGCGCGCATACGAAGTCGGCCAGCCTCCCGCTTCCGTGAAATACGACCTCGCCATCAATCTCAAAACCGCCCGCAACGGACCGACCATAAAAAACAGCCTGCGACTGCCGAATCCAGTCGGCACCGACTGGCAGATCGCCGTAGTCTGCAAAGAAGGCAGCGACGTGGCGACCGCCGCCGTGGCCGCCGGCGCCGTGGCCGTCGGTGAGGAATCTCTCTTCGAAGCGATCCGCAACGATAATATCAACTTCGACCGCCTGCTGTGCCACGAGGGTAGTGAGAAGGCGCTACAAAAGGCCAACCTCGGCCGCATACTGGGTCCCAAGGGCCTCATGCCATCGGCGCGCATGAAGACGATCGTCAGCGACGTGGCCAAGTCGATCCGCGACACCGCCGGCTCCGCCGACTACCGCGAGCGCATGGGCGTGGTCCGTATGGCCATCGGTCAGCTTGGCCACACTCCCGACCAGCTCAAGGCCAATATCCAGGCGGTGCTGACAAAGATCAAAGCGGAGTGCGCGGAGATCTCAGAGGAGTCGCACAAGGAGATTCACGACGTGATTCTCAGCACGACGAATGGGCCTGCGGTCAGCTTGAACAGCAAGTTGACGGATGAGGCTGACAATGTTACGGTCGCGCAATTATCAGGTCCAATGTAGGATGTATGTCGAGAAATGTGTATTATTGAGGGTTATTTGAGCACTTGATAACTGCATCAGCGATTGAAAACAAACGGGTATAGATTATACAGAGTCTCATAAGTCATAACTGCCTCTATTTTCCCTTGAGAGCCTTGATGGCCTCTTCGTGGGCTCCTAATATTCTGTATATGGAGAGATACTTCATCACCCTCGTGTTTGCTGCAGCTTTGCGACTTTCCTTTAACGCGTTTCCAACGTCCAAGAGCAGCGTCTCTCTGCACTTGACGATTCGTACGGTCGTCTTGGTCATGAAGGGACCCTCAGCTACCGACAGACTCATCTTTTCCACCACACCCAGGTCGTGCGCCAACGCCATCAGCTTTGACGGTGCGCTCCCAACCAGTTCCTCTGCCTCCTCATCTTCGTCACTCTCCTCCTCATCATCCTCCTCGTCGTCTTCATCCGGCACGCTGTTCAGCGCCAGTCTCTCCTCCAGCGACGACAGCCGCTCTGCCACCTCGACCATCTTTCTCCCGGCTTCGATATCGCGCCGCACGCCGTGCAGCTCCCGTGTCAGCCCGTCTGTCTCTGCACGGCGCGCCGCCACTTTTGCCCTCACGTCCTCGACGGCGCGCCGGAACCCGAGCAGCGCGACGCGGGCACCCTCGACCCGCTCCTCTCCGCCGCGGAGATCGCTGCCGAGCGAGAGGAACGCGGACGAGTTGGCGTTGACGAGCTCAAGCAGCTCGCTGCTGATGGCGGCGCTGCGGTCGCGCAGGTCGCCGCGCAGGTCCTCGAGCGTCTGGTGGCGGTGCGGCAGCGCCGAGAGGTATGCCGCGGGGTCGAAGTCGATGGCGAGGAAGTCTGAGCGGGGGAGAGCTTCGGGGAATGGCAGGGGGGCGTCGTCGGACTCGGTATCGGAGGAGGAGGCGGAGAGGTTGAAGGTGGATGGTCGTGTCCGTGACGGCAGCGGTCCGTCTAGTGTGGACATTACGGCTCGAGATGGTCTGAACCGTGGTCTTCGATTCAATAACGAGCTAACGACATGAGTTTTAGATAGATAGACGTATGACGCAGACTCAAGTATCGGATCGGGCGCGCAATTGTTCGTCACGTATCGAGCCGACAGGGCCAGACAAGGCTTGACACTTGGTAATTGCATAAACTCGATACATGCACAAGGCACAAGGCACGAGGCAGCCAACCTCCTCAATTACTTACTGACTGTGTGGCCTTTAATTTACTTTATTTTACGATGACTCGATAGAGCAACATCGATATTTTACGACTCGCAGTCAGGATTCATGAAGATTACCGTCCAATTGGCATCGGCGGATATTTTGCTGCGATATGCAGGTACCAAGTTTAAATGTCAGTACACGACGCATGTGTTCTCGTACAGCGGTGTCAACAACTGGCCGCGACCATATTCTCCCTATCCGGACCTACTCCGGACGCAAAATGGCCTGAAAGGGTCAAGGCCGTGAGCCACAACTGGATTGGCGATGCAGGGTCTAGTGCACTCGCTGCCAGCCTTGCCCACCGGACTTGGACTCTCACATTGACGTGGTGGGAATCAACACAAAGCTAGAATTCGGAATGAACACTTTCCTGCATGGCGCAGTCATTCCGATTCCCTGCATTCGACGTCCGACCCAAACTCAATACTGAAATCCATCCATTGTTTTATATGGTCGGCTGACCGGCCTTTTAACCCACTCACCCCATGTAGTCTCGCTTCTGAGAACCCTGATTCGAGCTTTTCCAAGGACTCGTCGGCTTCCCAAGACCCGAGTCTGGCCATTTCCGGAGCCCATTGCATCCTAGTGTTGGGTAAATCGGTGGAGCGTGCTCACGCGCTGGGCGAATCAGCGGGCGGACTATGCACCCCAACTTCAGCTTTTGGTGAGAAATTTTTTATCAATCAGAATCTTATCAATCGCATCTGACCCACTTCGCAGTTGTCGTGTGTGTCTACCGGGGCGACTCCTTGCCTCCTCTTCCTCCTACTATCGGAACTACCTGCCCGCCCTAGTGGGAGGTTGCGCAGGTTCTCCTCAAGACAGTACCGACCTCGCACTTTTTAGATCCTGCAAAACTACTCTTGATATTCGTGCGTTTTTTTTTGAGCCGCTCAAAGCCTCTCTTGTTCACATCCAGGTTTCCGAGGTACTATCATATTGACGAATAGACTCAAGGAGTCCTCCCTACTATTATACCATTCAGGGCGATTGAGGCCTCCTCTCAGCACAGCGCCCTTGCCTCCCTGTCAATCATCATTTCTTTCATCGCGCATTGACAAGCCAATTCGCGACAAGCAGCAACTACCTGAACCATTGCTTGGAGCAGCCATTACTACCAGCATTAACACAATTCGAAAATATCAGCTGCCAGCAGGAAACGCGCTGCGGATACAGCTTTATTATTTCGAATCGATTTTTCCGAGAGTGCATTGTTGACGCACAGTTTTGCGCCTCGGACATCCGAGCCAGGCGCCCCACAAATTAGCTGCCCGCCCGCAAACATCCGACCGAAAGAAGCATGACTAAACCTCCCTCCTCACCGTCCTCAGCGGCATCGCCTGTACCGCTGCCCACGTCCCGTCCATCGACATCCGGGTCTCACCCGCTGCCTACCGGTCCGGCACTGGCGAACGCATCCACTCCTCCGACGCGGGCGCCGCTTCCTACGCATCCCAAACCCAGTCCCGCCGCCACTAAGCAGGCCAAGACGGAGCCCGTGCCTCTTCCTCGCCTGTCCATCTCTGTACCTGCGGCTTCCGACAAGATGGCCATGGCCGCCGTCATGACTCCGAACGCACCTGCGGCTGCGGAAGGGCCCAAGATATCGATGACATCGAAGGAATGGGTGATACCGCCCCGCCCCAAGCCTGGCCGGAAGCCAGCCACGGATACCCCGCCGACCAAGCGCAAGGCACAGAATCGTGCGGCCCAGAGAGCCTTCCGCGAGCGTCGCGCGGCGCGTGTCGGCGAGCTGGAGGAGCAGCTGGATCAGTACAAACAGGAATGCGACCAGAAAGAGTCGGACCTCAAGGACAAAATTCGCAGCCTGGAGCTCGATGTGCAGTCATTCCGTTCACGATGCATGCTCCTGGAGAATATGCTAGAAAGGGAGCGACAGGACAGGATCAGAGTTGAAACGGAGGCGGAGACGTTGCGTCGGCGTCACAGCGAGCAGGCATTTCGGACCGAACGCATGAACAGCGGTCCCTCAGCCCCGAGCCATCATCAGCACAGCGGGATTCAGCACGACCGCGGCCACCGTGGCAATTCCCGATTGCCGCACCAGGAAACCCATCGTGACATTTCCATCCCCCAAATCATAGCATCTTCCGAATCTAAGAGCTCGCGGCACGCACTGCCGTTTTCAGATGCAGAAATTACCTGTGGACAGTGCTCCTCCGATGGCAGATGCGCCTGTGCCGAAGCAGCCCTTGCCAGCGCCATTTCTGGCTGTGGCAAGTGTGAGTTTGGGTCTTCGTGCCCGTGTCTGGAGGATGTGACTGCGGCGGTCCATCAGGGTAGCGAACTCAAGCGGCCGTCATCGCCTCTGGCTGATGCTGCCGTAGCGGGCAAGCGACAGCGCCAAGAGCTGGCCACTGCAAGGCCGTCCGACCGAGAGATGGATTTTACGACGGCGTTTGCCCGCGGGCCGTCACAGATATCAACGCCGATAGCTGTTGACCCCCCTCCGTCCGAAATGCTCATGATGGAGTCTGCGTCTCTCGATAACGCGGCTTTCAAAGAGAGCTGTGGCTTCTGCAAGGACGGGACGTATTGTGCCTGTGCCGATGCTGCCATGGCCACGCCTGCGATGACGCCTCCCGAGACACAGCCTACCATACCGCGTCAGGTTCAGACGCCCCCACCATCTGAATCAGATGTCGTGCTGCCACAGCCTTTTATCATGGAGATGACAGCGGATGGCTCGGTCAAGCTGCCTCCGCGAAAGCCGAAGCTCGGTCGAATCGGTACACGGCCGAGCGGCAAGCCGTCTGGTGGCGGATGTGGCTCTGGTGCACCCGGGACGTGCGCTCAGTGCCAGGCAGACCCCAAGTCCGGCCTCTTCTGCCGTCTCATGAATGCCAAGTTTAGCAAGGAGCAAGGCGGTTGCTGCGGCGGCAAGGGGGCCGGCGGTGGCTGCTGCAAGTCGAAGCCCAGCGACACCAGCAGCACTAATAGTGGCAGTCAAGAGGAGGGAAAGATTACGCTGCCCAGCCTACCGAGCTTAGGACTGAGCTGTGCAGAGGCATACCAGACGCTGGCAAGCCATCGCAACTTTTCCGAGGCAGCCAACGACATCAACTCGTGGCTCCCAAAGCTTAAGGCGACACCCCAATCGTCGCCGTCACCCTTGTCTGCCAGGCAAGGATCAAGGGGCAGGATGGCGATTGAAGTAGAGGCCGCGAGTATTATGAGCGTGCTAAAGGAGTTTGATATCCGGTTTGGGCGGGAGTGTTGAAAGCACAATGATTTTACATTTTATGCACATTTGACGTGAACAAAGATTGTTGCTAGAAACCGCGAGACACGGTACGGTTTATTGGGATTCGTAAGGTTTGAGAGGGCTTTCTATTTCTGGCGTTCAAAGTGGCGATACAGGTTTTCTACGAGGACAGGGGGGAAGTCTGGCGAACATAATGGATTCTTTATTACATGTTTGTATATTGCAGCCGCGACTTGCACCATGAAGTGTTCTCCAGAAAAGCCGGATATGCTATCCAGGAAGCCAAGTCAGAATGATACTGCGAAATCGGCATGTAAAATGGTGAACCGATGATGGCGGTATGCTCATGGGGCTACCCGATGTCGCCGAGTGGCCTTTGGCGGTAGGGAGCGGTTCGTCCAGGCGGTCGGGACTGGGTGACACAAGAGCGAGACATGGAAAAAAAAAAATAACAAAAAGAAACAAATGGAGGTCTGAGGCCGAATAAGCAAAATGCCAAGAATATTGACATGTTGTAATTTATGTACAGCGCATAGGCGCATGCAGCATGCATCGGGTGCTCGCAGACGTGGCAAAAGCGGGCGAGGGAAGAGAGGCATCCAAATCCGTCGGTGTGGGAAATGATGTTTTTTTGGGGCCGAGACCGACGCCGGCGTGGCGGGGGCCTTTTGGAAAAGACGAGAATATATCTCTGAGACATGTGTGCGCAGAGATGCTAGCTCTACTTTTATGTGTATTGCTAGTTGTTTTTTTTTTTTTTTTTTTTGAAAAAAAAAAAATCGTAGTGTTGGCTATAATTATATAATACTTGAGAGAGGTTGAAGTGTGTCCTGATGTTTTTGCCGTCGTGTATACATGTGTATACATGTGTGTATATATACTATGGGTAACACGAGGTTAAGGAGGTTGGCAAATTCAAGAATCCATATCAGGAGAAAGTCGCGACGAGCTTTTTTTTTTTTTCCAGAAGTATCATCCATATAATCACAAGCCATAGTATGGAAATCAATTCTATTCCACGGAATTCGTGGTAAAAAAAAAAAAAAAAGAGGCCGTGGTACTGTAAGTTGCAGGCAACGCACACAGCGGAGGGCGGTCAAGATGCAAGCTGCATGCAACCAGTGCGGGGGGCCGGTTTTGCTTTGGCTACAGAGTTGGATAGCGGGCAGGCACATGTTTGAGGCGGATACACTAGATGGGGGAAAATGGACCGATGATTTATTTTATTTTATTTCAATCGCGAGGAAAGGGGGATTCCGATGAAACAGTTGCGATTCGATGGACGGGTTGCCGCCTGGACACGGATGCGTGCGCGGCGGAGCAGCAGAGACGCTTTGGTGTCGGTACTTGTTGCGAGTTGGTGGTGCCTGCATACCGTAGGTACTGTGGCTGCCTTAGTAGGTGTACTGTTCCACTAATTAGTAGTACAGAGTGCTTGCTGTATACGTACTGTAGGTGCAGAGTCATCATTTATTACAGACAAGTCGGGGGCCACGTCTTGAGCTGGCGCCTCCTCACAAGATGGGGGAGCGATGATTGCTTATACTATAGGAAACGGCTGGAGCAATTCTTTTCCCACTTCATCGACGCCGTTCTGCAAGAGCCCGGGGATGGCTTCCGGTGGCTTTTGCGGTGATGTGAAGACGAGTTTGGCGGCAGTCGACTTGGCATTTGGCGACTAGAATAGCACATGCTGTAACGAATCATTCACTGATGCGTACAGTACTGTCGGTACTGTGCAGAACTGCTAATGTATGTACATACCATGTACATTCTGTACTCCTACAACAGCACACAGCCTACACCTCTGCCGCATCGCCAAGTACAGATTGTAGCAGGATTGCCTACTATAGATCCGACGACGCATGCAGACAAGGCCAGCCGAAAAGTTGTGCGGAAAGAGGTGGGAAAAGACCGAAAGGCCAGAAGAAACGTAACCTAGTTCGACTACGCTTACTTGCATGCTGCATCTGCTCGAACACGTCAACGCATCCATCTGGCGAAAGGGGCAACGAATCACGTCTTGCCGGTGCTTGCCAGCGCATTGCCCGACTAGGCCGCTCTAGCACATGTTGATGCAGCGGCGAGACGTGATCGAACGATGAAAAGGACCGCGTTGTTGATGAGTCTCGGGGGGTCATTATTTGGACCAGAGAAAAAAAAATTAAAAAATTAAAAAAATTAAAAGAAAGAAGGAAAAAATTTCAAGGGGTAGAATTACAATTGGAATGATGGTCAAGGTAGAGAAAAAGCAGCCATCGTGACACGTGCGGGCTGCCTCGAAATTTCCTCATCACAAGACTGGTTGGTCTGCCTTTTCTCTTTTCTTTTTTTTTTCTAATTTTTTTTTTTTTTTTTTTTTTTTTTTTTTTTATTTTTTTTTTTTTTTTTTTTTTTTTGCGCTTGCCACGGACACCAGCAACTCCCACTTTACACGCATGACCAGACGCGTACCGTATTTTTACACTCCGCAATCAGGTATCTTGCATAAATGACATGACTTAATTGCTCTACCTACAGCAGATGGAGTTCTAAAACAAGATTCATAGCACTGCCCGCATTTTCATAGAGGCCTAGCTGCAAGGACCGGGGCCGCATGGATTTATTTCATCATGCGAGGACCAAAAATTCGTCCCCAAAGGAATATATCGCCTTGATCGACGTGTACAATGGAACCACGATGATAATATGATACAGTAAAGAAAAACAAAAAAAAAAAAAAAAAAAAAAAAAAAAAAAAAAAAAAAAAAAAAAAAAAAAAAAAAAAAAGGACTCAACCTGCGCACATGGAGGGTGAGGGTCCGGCGTTTTGCTGAGCTGGCAATGCGTCAAACCCTGCATCGTCACGTTTAGTTGCATGGCGCCGCTCGTCCAATGACACTGGCGAAACCTCTCTTCTTCCCGACAACCACATTCCAGCCCGCGCCCGGGCCTCCTTTTGAGTACATTTATAGGAACATGCTCTCTTTTCTTTTTCCTCTTTCGTCGGTGCTCTTTTTTTTTTTTTTTTCTTCTCGTATTTTCTTTTTTGCTTAGTAAAAGTTCCGAACGGCGGAGGTTGTTTTGCGTTGTCTGGCATATCTAGTGTAGAGGTATCTGTACCCGCCCAACTACCGACGCATGCAGCGCATCTGCAGCAGTAGTAGTAGTGAGTTGGCCTACTTTGGCTTGCTGTCATCTACATATAGTACACTCGCTCTTGACATCGGCCAGCAAGGTGATGCTCACTTGCTTGAAAAGAAAAAAAAAGTGAAACATGTAGTCGTGGAATTTTAAAATACGTCTTGCGTAGCATCACACCTCAAACCTGTATGTACATGCACACATACTTGGCCCTCTCCCCGCTGTCACGAGCCTCACCTCACCTGTCCAATCCCCCGCCCCCACCCTCGCTCCACTCCTCACAACGGCTTCCTTTTA